>NIPQ01008473.1:0-12984 GCA_002806875.1 Lepidotrigona ventralis hoosana
TCGGTGGCTGTCGTAGTATTTGTCGAATGTAGCGCGCGCAAGCTTGCCCTCCCCGGAAGAAACGAAAGTGACTTTCGCCAATGTCACCCTGCTTATGTTGCACGATCTTTTGAATTCTTGCGGAGGTTCTTAAATCTCTTGCGGAGGTTCTTGCGTGTTCTTAAATCTCGGTTGCGGGTGGAAGATTATTCTCTAATCGTGCGAGAGAAAAGTATGGTAGAAACTGAAAATAAAACGATTATCCATCTATAAATATTAATTATTCTTCGTCTCTTTCTTCGAGATCGATGCGGTTTCATTTTTCCTGTTTCATCGAGGTGTAAGTGTCAATGTCTGTTATCTAATCCGGACAACTATCATTTCTCTCAAATCAGTCGTTTCATCCTCCCTTCATCATTCTTTAATACGTAATTTAATACGTAGGTAATTGAACTAACCAAATGAAAATTCTAATAAAAGTAACAGGAAAAATTATAAATATCGAAAACGTTCCAAATATTAATCCAATAATTAATCCAATAATTTCTTCTCTGTAAATCAATCATTGTTCCATTTTAATAAAAAGCTTTTATGAGCGTTCGAATACTTCCCCGAGGAGATATCAATTTGAAACGTAACTAAAAATTAAAATACAGCCTAATTTGAAATCTTTCAACACTTTAATTTCAAGCCTCTGAACATAGAATTTACTTGAATTTGCCGAAGTTAATATTATTGAATTAAAAATCCAGGAATATTATTTCTGGATACAAAAACGAAGATCCATATTTCTAAATATAATCTAATTAAAAATCAGAGTACGAAATCTAAAAATCTTTTAATGCAATAGAATTATCGTTCAGATGCAAGATTTAGATATCTTAGGAATTTATCAAAGTTTAAAGTAAAAATTCACGATGTTTCCCGATGTTTTTAAATTCACAGTCAGATCACTTAAACGGAAGATAGATGACGGGGATGATCGCGTACAGGAACCTCGGTTTCTAATCCTATCGCGAAAGATATTCTCGGTCTTAAGACCGTTTGTTCGAGTTCACGTGTATCGGCTGGTTCGAACGATTCACCCCTGAAGTTTTCGAGCCGACGAAAGGGAAGGAAAGGGACCGCCTGCCTTCGAGCACGGATCGGATTGGATCGGCTTAACGTTGATTTAAGCCAATCAGCAAACAGTCAGTCGCCAGTTCTGAACCTCAACATTGATCTCGTTAGCTCTTTACAAGTTCAATGTTGCGTTCCACGTGCCCCCCAGCACCCCCGTCGCATGATTCGCACGCTTTTCTTCTTACAGCTCCTTCGCTTCCTTCGATCGCGATTTCTACCATGAACGTCGTTCGATCTTCGTCTGTGTGCAATTTGCGTTTCAGGATTGTGATTTCGTTTGTAGGAAGATCGTAATAACGTTGAAGTTAGGATCGTTAATTTTGAGAAAGTACTAATGAATAGGTAATTGATATTGATTTTGAAGAGTTAAAAGATTTTTTTTTCTTCAGCTTTTGTTTTTATCGTGGAATTTTCATTCAAAATGATTGATCTTTTAGATTTCAATTTTCTATGTTAATAGAATTTAGATGTTCTTAAGAAACAGTTAAAAAAAATATCTTGAAAAACAATGATATAAAAAATTACGATCATTGATTCGAGGAAAGTAGTAGCAGGCAGATAATGAGGTACTTGATGGGAAATTTTATTTTCACTAAAACCTCCTTCACAGAATTTTTTTTCTATAGCATATATGTTTCATTGACACTGTTATAAGAAACGATTATTGTATTTGCCAAGTTTAAAATAAATCTACATACATCTACATCTCATAAACAGAAGCTATAAGAATATGATCGAAGGTTCTAATTGCGACGGAATCATGCATAATCGACGACGAATGAACGAGTAGCGGAGCGTGCGCTTTCTCTTCGAACAAAGAGATTCTTGGAGAATTTTTCTCCAAGGCATAGGTGAATGGCATAGGTGAATAGGGAGAAAAGGGCTCGAGAATCCGGAGCAGCGAACGTCCGGTGGAATTGAAGATGCACAGAAAGACGAGAAAGAAATGGCGATGGTCAAAGAGCGGACAAAAGTCAAAACGTCCGGATCTGGATGCGCATTGTGTCCGGTTGAATCGGCCGTGAAATTCATGTTGTGCCTTTTTTCGTGAATTTCTTTCTTCGCGTGATCGTTGAATGGCCAACAGGCCGTTCTGGCCTTTCCTCCGCGACGCGAGAAATCGTCTAAACGAGACTCGAATGGAAAGTAGTAGTCCGATGACGAGCAGGGAGGAGTGTTGCGTCCGGAACGATGATCGATCGCGAGAGGAAATCACGTGTACAAAGATCGGGCCATTCCGAATGTCCATTTGGAAATTCCACGGAAGCGCAAGGTTGTTTTCGACTCTGTTGCTTCGACATTGCGGATTTGAGTATCAGTGGGCGTAGAAATTAGGATAGTTGGGAAGTAGGATTTCGAGGAAACTTTTCGTTTTGAGAGAGTCTTGGGAGAGTCTGTTTGGAAATTCTGTGAAAACGCAA
This sequence comes from Lepidotrigona ventralis hoosana, assembly GCA_002806875.1. Taxonomy (NCBI): domain Eukaryota; kingdom Metazoa; phylum Arthropoda; class Insecta; order Hymenoptera; family Apidae; genus Lepidotrigona; species Lepidotrigona ventralis. The sequence continues at coordinate 2,523 of NIPQ01008473.1, forward strand.
CGTTGTTTTCGTTTTTATTAGTGGCTTAGAAGTTAGAAGTTTTGATGTCAGCAGACGTGAAAATTGGAGCAGGAAATGAAAAGTGAAATATTACAAAAAAATTTTTTATGAAAAAAGGGTGGAAACTTAATGAAAGTAGAAGGTTATAATTCTTGTTTCGAATTAGTATTAGTTTTTTAACCATTATAGGCGTGGAAATCTCTTTTCACATTTCGTTTAAGAATTTTCTATTTCTTGTTGGGAAGAAACTAACAACTTGTAATTTTTCCACTTAAAATAATAACTGAATGTAACTAAATATATATAGTAATAAATTATATATAACTAAAAAAATATAATTAAAATTAAATTAAAACGATAATTAAACTTATTAAATCAAATATTAATCATTTTGCTTGCCACAACCCTTAACATAAGGGTTAATTCTCCTAAAGTTATTTCAAAGTTATTTCATCAATCTTTTCATCCAGTCCTTAATTACTCTTCTTATTAAAAAACTGTTACACTTTGATTAAATCGATTTGCCCGATTCGAAGACTAATCGAGGAGGGCTGCAAGTCGGTCTATAGAGTCTTTCCCAGCCAATTTGTCGGGGTTGTCTATTCCTCAGGCGTCGATGAATGTCACGACGCCGCCCTGTACGCCCCCAGGAAATGGCATTCAGACAACACAACGTCTCTGCGAACCTTTGATTGCGTATATAGCGTGTCTCTCGTTTATTGTAGGGGCGTGGAACTCGAAGGGATGCATGCTCGGTGATATATCGCACCTTTTCTGTCTCCACGACGCCAAAATTCCCCCTGTATTTATGTGAGGATTCGTTTTGATTTTCTGTCAGTCGATCGATCAGTTGATTTTTCTTCGTGAAATCGTCTTTAAACTTCGTAAAGTCACTCGAATAAACAATGTCAAAGAAACAGGTTTCCCACGAAGCTAGAATTTCTCTTTCTGTTTCTTTCTCTCTCGGAAGCTCTGTAAAAATGCATAAAGACAATTTTGATTTAATTCGATATATTACATTATTGATAATAATGCTGTTACTTGATACACTGTTTCAGGGAATTTTTATGCATTTATAAAAAGTTCAAATGAAAAATTGCACACAATGCACATAATATGAAAGAATGGAATACATAAACGAGGTATACAAACTAAGTGCTTCCAATGACACTTGGCGCGTGAAACCGAAGTTCTTTTCAATTATATTCTCAAACTTGCTTAAAAATCTGCAGTTTAAATAAACTATTGAGCTTTGTTAAAATATTTATTTTTTTAAGAAGAAGTCCGTAAATATGGCATGTGAAGGCTCCTAAGTCTGTGATAAACGTTATAAAATTTAAATAACTTAGAAGTATTCAACATTATAGAAGAGCACTAACGTGGGGCTTAAGGCTAATGCAAAAATTAAAAGAAGGTGAAAACGCGTTGCGCACTTTTACATATGTACGTAGGGAACGTAACGTTGCTGATCCAGCGCGTTTCGCGGCGAAAAGTCAATTAATAGACCAATTGGTTGCGCGAAGTTACTTGGCAATTTGATTAATGTTTACAATGCGTAGACAAACATGTAATACGAGCAGGAAGTAATATCCGTCGAAAACAGGCCAAAAAAAAAAAAAAAAAAAAAAAAAAAAACAAANACGAAACGGAAACGCGCGGTAGCGCGCTATAATCTTGCTCGTGTCGAAATCCTTTGTCATTTTTTGTGTTTGTCGTCATTTGACGTTGAAACGCAAGCCATTAATAAAAATCAGAGACATTTTTGTTTTGTGTGTGTTTCGATACGATTGACGATCGGGCGAGGGAAGGGGTTAAAAAACAGATCCGCGTCCAAGAAGCCAGCCGTGTTTGTTGGCCCGTTGTATTTTTTTCCATATTTTCTCTTCCCCCTGGTTTTCTGTTTTCAAATCACAATTAAACACGGCCTATTTCCGTGTTTAAAGGGCGTGTAAAAAGTGTACAGCGCACGTTAATAAATATTTGCAACATTCTTTTTTTCGGGCATCGATTTCCGACGGTATACCTACATGTAACAGCAATGGAAATAGTTCGTTTCTTTCCTTTACTCTTCCTTCCCATTTTTTTCTCTCTCTCTCTTTTTTTTCTTTTGCTTCGATATATATTTGCAAGCGCTCTGTTTTCGTTCTTTTCCACGAGCCTATTTATCAAACACGCGTAAAAAACGAATGCAAATTTCCGTCCGTCTGAATCTTAAAAATATGATGTTTGATCGATAGTGTGTTAATATTAACGTTCAGTTTTTCTTTTTTTTTTTTTTTTAATTTTNTTTCTTTGAGCGTGTATTCGTCGTTGAAAAGCAGAGTTTCTAAATACTAATCCCTAATCATTATTCAAAATTTTCAATGTTTTTCATGTGTTTAGTAAAATTAGAGGTTATATATAAGTACATGCAGGATAATCCTTAATCGCATGAATCTACACACTAAAAATAATATAATATAAAATAAAAAACTAAAGTATCTGCCACATTCATGTGACATTTTTTACTTATAGTGTGTAGATTTACTATCTTTATTAAGTATTCAACATGGAATTAAAGATCACCCTGTGTAGTCCACAATTAGTTAAATCTAAGTACAGTCGATCAATTTGCAAACTGGAATTTCTAATGGGAAAGTTTTATCCTATTGCAACATTTACATTCCTAGAATTAAAAACTCTAGTTTTCAAGAAGGGACGTCGACGTCGAGATCGACAAGTCGGCAACATGTCTGCCGCGACTTTAACAAGAGGAATAAGACGGTGCTAGACAGATCCATTGACTAGGAACGCGTGTCAAGTCGGTGGCAAAAAGGGAATGCGTGGCGCGAGCGCTAAAACAACATTTTAAGCGGGCAAACATGCATAGAATATGATAACAAAAGGCGTGACCGGAGCGGAACACATGTCCAAACATTAGGGCACAATGTCCTACCGGTCGAAATCGTCTGAGTCGCCCCTCTGTTCCCACCCCTATGGACCCGATCAGTTGTTCGCCGGTAACAGTAAAATGTTTGCAATACGTTACACGGGCCATTCAGACCCGAAACGGTCCCGGTGAACTGTTGCCTAAATGTCGTACGATGACCAAGAAATGGCCCCCCCGAAGAATGACCGCTTCCCTACCGACCGATCGATCTTTTCTTCTCTTGTGTCGCAACGAAAACACCGTCACATCGTTCTTCACCTCCTCGCTGATTCTCGTTCTTGACCGAGGAATTCAAGCTTTGAGGAATGTTGGCGTTCGCTGTTGAACGTTCTTGAAGATTTACACCATTCTCGGTGTTTCCTCGATCTTTCCTTCGTACATTGAGTGATTTTTATTAACCCTGTTCTGTTACCCGAGCCATCCTCGATTCAAAGGTATTTTTATATTTATGGGACACTTTTTTTTTGTTAACTTTAGAAGTAAAATGACTGAAGTAAAAGTTACTGATAATAGCTACTGTGATTTTTTTTTTTTTTTTTTTTAAAAATNAAATCTTTTCGTTTCGTTGAAACGAGGGTGTAATTTATATTTAAATGCTGTTGGAGAGATTAAAGTATTTCACATATTTGTTTGTGATAATGTTGTTGAATTAATTGTCTTTTTACGTACAGAGTTAAATTGCATTTGAAAAAGAAAAAAAATATATTGTTTTATATATTGTTTTTACGTACTAGCATCTATTTACAATTTTATAGCCAGACTGCAAACTTTTGTACAATTAACTTTACAAAATTAAAAAGTGCGGATAACCTGGAGAAACGTGGAAAATATTCAAAATATAGCGTTCTTCCACGTGAAACCAATTCCCTACCGGGATTCTATCTTTTAAATTACATTTTTTATAAATCTGCGCAAAAATCGGCAATCTATTTCCAACAAACGTTCGACAAAGTCTGCTATTGTAGTATCAGAACGTTTCAACGTCGCGGACATCTCTCATGTACTGGCAGCAAGCCTATAAAAGAGAAGACAGCCTGGAATAAAAAAGGCGGCGTTCTTCTTTCTCTCGTTACGTTTCGCTTCCTGCTCCTTCGTTACCGCGAGACGGCGGCCTTTCTCGTGCTCTCTGATGGATGTTATGTGGGTCGTTCCATCCTGTCTCTCTCTCTGTCTGTCTCTCTCTCTCTCTCTCTTTCACTACCTCTCCCTCGCTCTCTCTGTAGCTGATCCCGCGGCCTCTCGCCCGCCATTCTCGTCTCTTCCGTTCCGTTTCGTTCCAGGCTGGCTTGCGAGCCCAACTTGCGTCAATATTTGACTCAAACACGTTAAAACAATACCCAGGCCCCGGAGTAGAGAGTCGTTTCAACGTGCTTCCCAGAATTTTATCTCGCGTCAGAAAACGCCTAACGACTTCCCGCCGCGGAGAATTTCGGGCTTGTGGAGGGAGTTTGCGAACACCCCCGGAAAACAGACAGAGAACCGGCAGAACCGCGTTGCTTCACCTAGTCGTTTTCTTCTTATTCTTCCTCCTCTTCTTCTTCTTTCTCTTTCTTCTCAAAGTTTTTCTTTTCTTTTTTTTTTTTTGGATACCTTGCTTTTTCGGGTATTCTTCGGATTTAATTTCATATTTAGTCGAACGTTTTATCGCCCGAGGCGATCAAATGGCACGCGAGCCTGGTCGAGTCACTTTCGAGAGATCTTTGTTGGGCGTTTCCATTAGGATAGGATTCAGGTTTTTCGGGGAGGGAGTAAACAGAGGATGGTACGACTGGAAGTTGACTGTACTATTGGGGGATGGTTAATTAGCTCTTCCAGTTGATTAGGATTGTTGCGGAAGGTTAAAATTATGGCTTGAATTTTTGGAAGTGTATTTATTTTGGAAGTGTGAAATTATATGTGTTTTTTTTTTTACGAGAGAGGAGATCAGTGGATATTGATATAATTAATTATATAATTCTAAGAAATTTAATTTGGAAAGTCGACTGTGGATATTTCACATTTGCAAAAACGCAGTAAAAGAATAGAATGTAAATAGAATCTTTTAACTGATGTTTTATAGAATCTCTTATATTTAAAAATTCTACAAGTTCTATAAATTTCCTTTCCTTAAATGCGCGAACATCTGCAGTTTAAGTAAAGTCAGTATGATCAAATGAATTGTGTCCTGAATTTTTTGATGTTATCATCTTTATACCGTGTGGCTAATTGATTTTGAGAATTAATTAAAATCACTTCTTTCCTCAGGAAGGAGAAGGTCAATGCATTTTGGAAAGTTATATATTATTAAATTTAATCAAACCGTAGAACGTTGGAAAGTATACTTTTTATGTGTTTTCATGTGTTTACGTTTAATTAATTCTGGCAGTTAATTAAAATCGTTTTAGAGAAGAAAGATAAATACGATCAAATATAAATTGTGATTCGAATTTTTGTCAATCAATCTCTCGCAATTGAAATATGTAGATAAAATTTTAATTCTAAATCGAATCATAGGTACGTATATCTGTTGCTCTGATTAAACATCTGACCAGCAAAAGAAACACTCGACGTCGAGGAAAATCTCTCAAAAATGTAACTTTGAGAATTCAAATTCCAAAGATCAACCAAATCATCAATTTATCTTCAAGCAGTACGTTGGAAACCGCTCCATTTTTCTCTGATAGCGTACCGAACGTAGATTGAATACGAGACGAACGCTTTGAGCAAGCCTCGAGTAGAATTTTTGCGAGTTATTACTTCGTATTCCGCGTGCAAACAGAGGCGAGCCTGGTGAGATACGAAGTGCATTCGCGTGAACAAAGTATTAAATTTTCTTGTCTCATGGCTCGTTTTCCTAGAACTGTCTTTCTTCTACGAATCGTCCGCTCCTTTCAGTCCATTAATGGATAGCAATGATCCAGGCTGAAATCCTGCTTCGTAAACATGAATTTACAATTGAAATTGTTCTTCGAGGAACGTCTCTGTAAAAATACACTCGATTTGACGGAACGTATGTACAGAGTGTGCTTCCGCAAAAACGAACGAAGAAATTACTTCGCTTCCAATGCACTCGTCTCGATGCAGATTAACGACAAGATAATTGAACGACTGAATCGGAGGAGCACCAAAAACGACTTGCTATCTCTTTCTTCGTTGCTGCAATACAAACTCCAATCCTTCTTAGGTAATCAATCCTTCTTAATCCGCATTTTCAACTGTGATCGCTCGTAATCACAGAAATACTCGCCCCAATGTCAGAGGGTTGTTAAAGCAGAAAATCGTTGCAATTTCAACGAAACAGCAAAGAGAAACGAAAGTCCCCGATGTCGTCTTATTCCGACATCGCAACGGGCTGTCGCGATACGTAGCGGATCGAAGGAAATCCCGGCTGCCTAAACCGCTTTGACTCTCATAAAATCTCATAACCTGGGGGCGAGGTGAGCTCTCCCTATTGGCAGAGGAAAAAAAATGAGAGAAAGGAAAGGGAGAAGCAGAGAGAGAGAGAGAGAGAGAGAGAGAGAGAGAGGCGGGACAGGATGGAAAAGGGCCTCCGGGAAGAAAGGAGCACACGGAATCGCTGGTGGCTTGATTCACGATGGGGCGACACCGCACCGGCGAAAAGGGTCCGGCGCACTTTTGCTCGTGCGATGAATTTTCAATGGGAAAAGCGACGGCCAGGGTGCATCTGTTTGTCTTTCGGATCACGCCTTTAACGCTGAGACTTATAATGCCTCCGCCGCGTGTATGTACACGCGTGTTCCCCTTTTCGTATTGAGAGACTTGTTATTCGTACTTGCGGGCCCGTGTACACGACCGCTTCGTTATCAAACGCTCCGCCGGCGAATTTTCGTCGCATTCTCCCTGATCACTTCTCGACGTCTTCTCCTGAGACAGACGCCTCTCAAGAAGGTTCAACTAAAGACGCAAAACTTTGTATTTTTTTTTTTTTTTTTTTAATAAGTAAAATTTTTGTTAACACACTAACGATCAAGTGTAATAATTTATCGTAACGTTGTAAATACGAGTATTTCATTCTCGTGAGAATTTCATAAAATTATATGGAGGACGTAACGATGAAGAGATATTAAGCAAATTTACCAATAGGTCAATTTACCACAAGCTCACTATATTTACTCTTTTTTGGACATCTCTGCAATACTTTCGTAATCAGGCCATCTAACAACAATCAGGCCTTGTATTCTTATCTCAATATTGTATCTCAAAGATATCTGAAACTACGAAATTATCTTCAACAAACAAATCGCCCGACATTCTGCCACTCCTGTTCCAAAGTAATCATTCTCACGTGTAATCTTAGGTGACCAAAAATATTTCAAATTACGAAATTATCTCCAAACAAATTACCTCCAAATGAATCACACGTAAACCACTCAACGATCCTTCACTCTATCTCAAGACCAAATCTCAAAAATAGATTGTCGCTTCTACATTTCACGTTGTGAAAATATTTCAAACCCCTGAGATTATCCGCAACAATCTCCAATCTTTATCCCGCCGATAATCTGAAAACAAATTCCAAACAATCGAAGCAAATCGATCGCAGAAGCATTCATTATCCGTAATCCAGACGAAGACAATTCTCGAAAGGAAGCGTGGCGCCGCGGTACGCCGTCTTACACGTTGTCACGTCGGCAGGTATGGGTATCCATCCCATTTGCAACTAGTCGCATTATTGTTAGCCCTAGGTATGTACCATACCGCGCTGGTACACAACGCTTGTGTACACACGTATCTCTGGCCCAGGTAGCTACTACGTACGAAGCTGTGCCTCATCCTCCGAGAATCCATCCGTGCCATGTATATGTGCTATAAGCTTGCGCGCGCGCGTTCATTCTCTGAACTCCTCCTCTGTCATACACGTTAGAATATAAGGATGTCTAACGTACGTACGTATATACGTGTATACGTGTACACGTCGCAGCCGAGTATGTCCGTTTATGCGAACGCCTCTCTCTGTGTGCGTGTATGTGCGTGTATGTGTGTGAACGGGCGCAGGAGACTAGAGGGTGGTGTAATATAGAGAGCGGCTAAAGGCGGACGTAATTTCCTGCCCGCCTGACAACGCTACAGACATGTTTGCGAACTCGACGCACACAACCTACTTAGAGCCTACATGTGTCTCTACGACAATGCGCCGACACAAGCTTAATCTATTCCCCGCAGGTATGTACAAGCGTATAGGCTGGCTGTGTAGGCAAGCGATGGGTGGATGGGTGGATGGGCGTGTGCGTGTGTGTGGGTGCATCGACGATGCGACCTGCAGCATCTATCGGCGCCGCCGCCGCCGCCCTGAGGGCTTTGATCGGAATACAGAGAGGATGACCCAATCGGAGGATACCTCGATATAAGTTGCTGTTTCAGTGCCCGCCTGGCGGAGATGCGTCTTCGATGAACGGACTGACCTCGAACCGCATACATGCATATAAACGTGTGTGTAAGGTGGCCGGAACGTGTGGTTGCGGAGGCCGTTTGCTGGAGGACAGTTTGCTGATCGGCGAATTCTAACGGTAGTTAACTTGAGATTACCGATTCCGGAGCGCAGAGACCGGGATTCCGAAGATCCAGCGGTTTCTGTGGCTACGCTCCGGACGTTTATGCGGTTCTTGGTTCTTGGGCTGTTGAGTTTGCGGGGTGATATCGGCGAGTCGCGAGTTCCGGTGAAGTTTGCCATGATTTGTAATTTTCAATGTTTTTCGCATAAGTAGTAACATTGAACTTTGTCAAGATTGTAGTTAGGAATAACTACAATGCGCAACTCGAATGTAAATGAATGAGTGAATACAAGAAGAAGAATTAGGTTAATTCTTAATTGTTATCATTGAACTAATCATAACAATTTACAGTTTAATATTGCCAGATTGATTATCAGGTTAATTAAAAATTTCAAAATGTTTGATGGAATACACACATGTTCGGAGGGCTACGTCCTTGGAACTACGTCCCTCAATCGACCACTAAAAATCAGACGTGAAGTAGAGTTGTACTCCTATCGTTGGAATCTCTCAGCTGATTCGAACGCAAGCAGTATATTGAACCGACATGTCGAAATTATCTATCGTTTCCTCGGGAATATTCGGAGCAAGAAAAATTCGGAGCGTCGGTACAGACTGTGAGATGTATAAAAGCAACTGGAGAAGAGAACGGGTAGACGATCCAAGTGGAAGAGAGAGAAAATAGGCGGCGCTCCTCTCTCGGCTCTCGTCCTTCAAAAGACTCGGAATATTGTCCTGCAGTGCAAACAGTCGCAGACACATTCTACGTTTCCAGCTCGCCTCGAGGCAGCGCCAAGACGCTTCGGCTTCGGCTTCGGCTTCGCCTTCGCCACGGTTGTCCGTGTTTGCCCGCAGGCAAATGTGTTTCCTTAGGCTGTCCGAAATGTTTGGACGAAGGCAGCAAGCCGGCTCGGCCGCGAGCCGCTCCTCTGCTATTCCACCCGGCTATCAGAGTTTCAGCTCTTTTCGATAAAAAGGAGAAAAAAGAAAAAAATACTCATCCGTAGTGTCGTAGTTTTCTTACGAAACATTCGAATCCTGTCGAACGTTGCACGGTTCGCAGGTTTGTCTGTGAAATCCGCGTGGACGAATCGATGAGATTAGTATCGCCGTGAAAGTATAATATATAGGGATTGTTTGAGCCAGCCTTTTAAAAGTCGAATTGGCGAATTTTATGATGGCTTCTGTATGAAATTATGAATTTCACGTCATTTCCACGTGATGTTCAATATCTGAAAGAAGAAGTTTATTTCTCGTAAAGGTACAAATTATAGTTATCGTTTTTCTATAGTTTTGAATATGAGATAATCTGTTTATGAGAAAATACACTGAGCAAAGAAGAGTTGAAAAAAACAGTTGGAAGACGAATAAGAAACAACGAATACTTACAGAATATTTAAAAAGAATCATATATAGTACGTTGAAACGATTAAAACTCGCAATAAAATAAAAATAATCTTAAAACATTAGTTGACAATTTAAAGAGTATCTCAATAGTTTTCGTGGTGTTTGAATATTCTTGTCACGCGAAAATTGCTGATGATTTCATTTAATCTTCAATATCCTGAATATAATTATATAGAAACTTTATACATATTTCAAAGTACAATAAACGATCCCTCGATGGCTCCTTCTCGCTTATTACTAAAGATGTAAAGCATCGAAATTGAATATTTTTTAGAAATTCACTGTGCATATAGCAGAATTAGTGGAAAATTGTCCCTTAATAGAAAGACAATATTTCGAATTTTTTTCGTTCGCATTCTACGAGCATGAAATTCCAAGTGTACTCAAACTCTAAATTCACGATTTACGATGAAATTTTCATCGCAATCTGTCCCCAACCGCGAGTTTAATCGTGTCAGTCTGAGGTCACTCTTCTTTCAGAAAATACAAAAACGAAGTTACATTTCGCTTTTCACTCGAAAAAAACAAAACAAAAAAAGAGAGAATCTTTCGACGAAAGTCTAAAGTACTTAAATCATTTCGGAAATTCTTTTTCTTTCTTTCTTTCTTTTTTTTTTTTTTTTTTTTTTAGTTT
>NIPQ01008713.1:0-21411 GCA_002806875.1 Lepidotrigona ventralis hoosana
CGGTTGACCGAATACAAAGGCGATGCACTCGGAATCTATTCGCGCATTATATTCGGGAATTAATCACATTTTCATGAGTATCCCCGTTGAAACTCTTGATTCGGATGTACGTATAATTTGTAGTTATTAACCCATTGAGTTGAGCAGCAACATTTCATTCGCGATTCTTTTCAATCAACTTATATTCGCAAATTCTAATTCTATTATATTAGCAAATATTTATTATATAATCTTATGTCAGCAAGTATAAGATTTCTCTTTTCTTTTTTTTTTATATTGCAACTATGAAAAGAAATTGCATTTCTATGCCTTTGCATTTTATTGAAAATTTATAATTTTATATTTCTCTCAATATATTGGAAGTCAGAACTGCTAGCTTAACAGAAAAATGCTTATAATATTTAAATTTGAAGTGCAATATAAGACTATAAGACTGAGATTTTAAATTTTATAACATATACTTGTAATACTTTAATAAAATATATTGGAAGTCAGAACTGCTAGCTTAACAGAAAAATGCTTATAATATTTAAATTTGAAGTGCAATATAAGACTATAAGACTGAGATTTTAAATTTTATAACATATACTTGTAATACTTTAATATATAATTTTTTTGAAGATGATAATAAATACATATTATCTTGATTTGTATTGGTAAATTATTGCTTGGTTCTTAATAAGTTGATCTTCAATTTAAAAAATTGAAATTTAAAATTCGAATTCAAATGCCATACGAGTGCAATTTGCTTCTTCTTTCAATTCGAAAGAAGAATATAATTCATACCACGAACATGACCCGAAATTATAAGACAAAGAGTTAAATGTTACCAAATTTGAATCTCATCCTGAATAAACAATCAGAATAAATGAAACAGAGATCATCCTTTCATTTATAAAATTGTCACATGCGCATGATTTTCCTGGAATCATGAAGTGTATAGAGAAAAATTATTTTAGTTAATATTGAAACGAAGAAGAAATGTGTCACGTGAAAAAAAAAATTAGTCTATTTTTGTACTACAATCTTATTTCTGTTTACGTCGAAATCAAATTTTTAACTCAAAGTAAAGAGAAGAAGATAAGTCCGATAAAAAATAGAGAACTTGCCAGATAAATATGACAGTAAAAATAAAGCATCATCTGTTGGAAGAAGCAAACGAGGTTTTTACTAATATATAAACGTGAAACTTATACAGTTTTTAACTAGCTTTAAAAATTTATTCCATTAAACACGAAACGACGCAGCAATTTATTCAAATTACATTCGTAAAAAGGAAGGATATTCAACATTACGTGTGAAAATTAGGGAGGCTTTAATTCCCATGGCAACTATTCAGATTAAACCGCGAAAAAATAATCGTCATAATCATCGTTTCGCTTGCAAGATAACGCAGTGATACAGATTACGATGGTTTGTTCTCGAGATTTATTTAACCATACCAACCAACGTAGTGAACACAATCGGCCTCGATTATGGTGTACGCAGTGCTGCTCGAGCTCGTAAAATAAAGTGCTCTCGCTTGGAATATATTGTCCAAGAGATTGAGCTGCCCAGTGTCACGGGAGAATATGGTTTCTACGCAACGATTAATCGTCATTGGTTAGAATTTGGACGCTTCTACATAAATTATAACGATTTTATCTGACAGCCTGATCGTTTACCTTTCGACTGACTGAGCAACTACTATTCATTATTGAACAAAAATATTAACTTTTTTTTCATATATATTTAACGAGATATAACGACTCAAAAAAGTATTCGAATACTTGTAGTACAAAAAAAAAAATGTATACAAATTTTGTAAAAATGACAAGTATAAAAATTCTTTCGTTTTTCATTATATGATCTAAATATTTCAAAACTCGAAAGAGCAACGATCGTAACAAACGACGCTTCTAACAAAAGGAGTTTAAAATACTGTTATTTCGAACAGATGTGAATAAGAACTTAAAAAAAAAAAAATCGTACATCTTACAAGTTGATATATTACACTGGTATACAGCTAACTGACCGACCCGCATCCCTTAAAAAGCATCCCTGATTTACGTTTACTGTTAATTTATACCATTTCGCCCGGTGATTATGAAAATGAGAGGACGCATTATCTAACTTTCTTAATTACTTTCCTTACCTGTGAAAGAGCGTTATACGAACAGAAGGTTTTGTAATAATTTATTGTAATTGCTAGCTAGGCTCACGTTTTAAAGAATTTCTAATATGCCCTCTTTAATGAATCCCTTCGACGAGGTTCGAACCTCAACGACTTAACTTCCAGGATTCTGAAAATTTAAGAGAATACGAACACGAGAAGCGAACTTTCGACCGATTAAAAAAATTGAAAAAGAACTTTTCGATGCAGTATTTGCGAACTTATTACTCCTTGTAATTTTGAAGAAAAATGTTTTAACCCTTAAATCGCCAAGCTGATACTGTTTTTTTTTGTATTAATTATCAATAGAGAAAAAATCATAAATTCTTTCCTTTTTTCTTTATTTATAATTAGTACAATTTTCATCCTTTCCTTTTTCTTTATACAATCTTCTAACTATCTCTAGATGATGTTTAGTATCAACAATTCCGCTATGAGTCAAAAGTGATCCGGATCGATAACTTTTTAATCGGTGGTTCAAAGGTTAATGATAATTAAATTAATTCTATTGGAATTCGAATTAAAACGTTTAATATACTGGATGAATAATTAAGTAAAAGAATTCAATGATATTATCCGCGTAAATTCACACGAAGAAACAAGTTTATACTGCAAATGGATTTGCACAAGAATCTAAGATGGAATCTGGAAATGTAAATTCAACTCACAGATGAGAATAGGTTAAAGTTCTGAGCAAGTTTGAGATTAGATTCTAAGCAAGACCTCGTTAAATCCCGACAAACCGCGAGATTCAACATTAAGTTCAGATTAAAGATTAAATTCAGAAGCTTTATAAATTTGAATAAAATTTATGGTAGATTTGAAACAAGGCACTGGTAAATCCTAATAAGAATAAGGATAGCGACACTATTGCGAAACATCTCTACACCTACATATAAGATAGTGTTTTGGAATTTGTTGTTAATAAGTGAGATAAAAAAGACAATTTTTAGAATGAAAAATTATACTTATAACTCTATATCGTAACACGTTGACTGCCACGCGGAATTTATATAATTCACAGTGACAGAATATCTAAGTTTTATAAAATATCGTGTTGCTTATATTATCCAAAATTTATCATCAATAATATTCATTTTCTTTCAATCATTCTAAAACATTTATAAGAACAGAAGCGCCGGTGATCATCGTTTTTCATCAAGAAAATTTTTACTTAAAACCGAGCGTGCATTTCTTTTCTCTATTTCGGATAGATATTTGAAACATTTCGTTATGATAGTGACTCGAGTTCGTATTATCTGGAAGAAAATAACACGAGGAACGGAGGATGTCGATCTTTCAGAGCGTATGCCGAACACGTAAATGTTATTTATCGTACCAAACGCTCCCTATTGTCTTCAGGTTTCGAAGGAAAATAGAAATTCTCGATGTTATACCCTATTGCCCGGACACCGAATGTACAGAGAGCGGAGCTTAATTATGCGCAACACGTATTCTCAAATACAATCCTGCGACACTCGTAACGCAGGTGGAATTCAAGGCTTCCTCCAAGCAGATAACTGAATTAATTAAGTCTCCTGCAAATGAGGAGATACCCATGTAACAAAGGTGAATTAACACTAATTCACATTCGTACGTGTAACTCTGTCCGTGCAGAACGACGACGACCTTACGGTTCCGGAGGCCAAGTAATTAAGCTGAGGTAGAAAAATTCGCAGTAGACATACGGAACTGCCCACTGAGGGAATAAAAAATTAAATAACCACGCTGAATATTTCTTATGTATGAGCGATTTCTCGAATTAACAATACGTATGATATAAAAGTACATATTTGCGGATTTTTAAACAGCGTTACGAAACTTATTTCTGTCTGATATATTTCGCCGAATAGAGTACTGAGACTATTGATTTTTATAATTTTTCTTCCTTTATATTAACACTAGAACTACCGACAGTTGAGACGTAGCTATCTCTACCAAAACCAGTCAAAATGATTGGTACTGGTATAAGTAGCCATGATACAAAATTACTTTTATTTTAAATGAGTAAAACAAAATTAAAGTTCATTATATTAATCCTTTAGCTATCCCTGCAAAAGTCATTACATCATTGCGAAGAAAAAATGTAACATGAAGTAGGAATTTTAAAATAAAGTTGTCAGACCAGTCAAAATGACTGGTATGGTAGTTCTAGTGTTAAAAGAAGCGCGTTCTTGTAAAATATTTTCCTCTAAATTTCATAAGTGATCTATGTAGTATTCAATATTTTAATATACAATAAATATGTATAAAAAATATAATAAAAAATATGCACAAAAAAATAGATATAAAATAAATAAAATATATTTTAAGTTAAAGAGTTTAATCTTTTGAAATTTGTTTAAAATTTTAAATACTCTTTTTTTTTAAATAATGATTAGTTGAAACGTTTGGAAACAAAATCATGCCGTAAAATAAAATTAGATATTAAACTGAACTAAAAATTTCAAATGCAAATACTAGTACTATTGCTAAAAAAAATTAAAGAATTATTTATCCAAATATTTTGTATATTAATTAAATGTGAAGATAAAATCTTTTAAAATTAGAAAAATACATTATTTTTCAATTTTTTGGACAATATTTAAAAGATAATAGAAAGTAGAATATGAAAAGGAAAATACTTGAATAATTATATTGAAATTATCTAATCTTATAAAGTGTTTTCCATTGTCAGACATGTAAAAATAATCTAATATTGTAATAAAATACAATACAAAGAATTCAAATACAAAGAAATTAAAAAATAATAATAAATAAACTTCTTGCAATTTATTTAAATGTATTAAAATATGTAAATCTTTCATAAGAGTGATTATCAAAAATAACTATTCAATATCTATAGTATGTATATCCTACTTCAGAGATACAACATCTTCAATAATCACTCCATAATAATCACTCAATGATAAGAAAAGTGTATATATTGAATTAAAATATCAATATATTGTATTTTGAACTTTCTTTATTTTATTGAAATTATTACACAAGAAACAATAAATTTGCTAATATATATTATAGTGCAAGTAATATAGTTTCAAAAGCTAAAGAAAACATATTAATCAATAAGTCATTACTATGACATATAAGTTGAATTTATAAAAATAACAATATTTAATAAATCATTAATTTCAATTTACTGACTTTAGTGTTCAATAATAATTTCATTTTTAAATCAACTAATTATAAATTTCATGAAGAAATTTTAAACTTCTATATTAGACTTATATACATACATATTGTATGTAAAATTGTAGAATGTACGTAAAATACGTATATATATATATTAAAAAGTGAAATATTGTAAAAATAAATATTATTACTTACCTGCAAACTTGGATGACACCCCAATTCCAACAACGTACGTACTACACCGGCATGTCCTTTATTAACCGCAATATGGAGAGCAGTTTGGCGTCTTTTATTTCTAGCGTTCAAATCAGCTCCAGCACCAGCTAATAATGCCATTACACCCGGTTCATCCCCAAATGCTGCATGATGCACAGCTCTATCTCCATCTTTATCCTAAATCATTTATTTTAAGTAGACTTGATTAATTATTCTCAAGGATATAATTTTCCAATACGGTATTCTTAAAATAATAATAAATCGTAAAACTTTAACTCTCTTACCTCAATTTCGACATCTGCTTTATAACGGAGAAGGATTTTAATAACTTCTAAGTGACCATTTTGACTTGCTGCTTGTAAAGCAGTATGACCCGCAAATACACCGTTTACATCAGCTTCGGGTCTTTTTAAACACTCTTCACATTTAACAGCATCACCATTTGCAGCGGTTTTTACTAGTTCTTCATTAACATCACTCGAGACATGGGTTTCAAATAATTTTTTTAATAACGCTGATAGACGTTCTGAAAATATTCACAAATATTAATTTTTTTCAAATTTCAGAAAATGATATAAAACAAACATATTTTGAACATACCTCCACTGCTATTTCCCGGTACACTATCATCACTACTTGCAACTTTGGTAACTGCTTGGGGATTATATGTCCAAGATGTACTACAAACTTCTACTTTTAAATCTCCATCGTGATATATTTGCAAAACTCTACCAATCTTTCCCATAGTCTATAAAAAACGTAAATAATATTAAAAACTATTTTGAACATATGTTCAAAATTAATTTGTATTTTTATAGAATTTATACTGCTGTAAAAACATACTGGTGCCATTGCTTCGGCCCATTCTCCATGACCTCGTTGAAGTCTTTTTATTTTTTCTATATCGTTACATATTTGTACCAAGTCACCAACCGCAAATGTTTGGTTATCAGAACTTGAACTAGTAACTGGTACTGGTATTTGTACTTTTGTTAATACAGCAGGATTGAAAGTCCATCGATTACCACTTGGATAGGACACAACAATATCATGATCTTCATCAATACCAACAACAGTCCCTGTAGTACCAAGACACTCGAACATACCATCTGTCCAACCACCATGCCCATGTTGTAATGATTGTACAATTTCTAATTCCAAATCAACGTTAACCTACAAATGATTTTATTTATTATTATTACTATTATTATTATTATTATTATTATTATTATTATTATTCCTAGAAAATTTTATTCATTTATAATATTAATTATAATACATAAAATATGTTATTATATTTATACTGATTTATACTAGGCTTGATGTTTAATAACCTGATCTCCAATTTGTAATCCATGGGCGCCAGTGCGACCTGGACCTTGTTCACCTAATAGTGGTAAATGATATCTGTAAACTGTTTGGCCTTTAGCGTCATTAACAACTTTTAAATCCGCCTAAAATATTGACAATTGCTAATTATTTATATTATATTCTTTAAACATATGTATTCATTCACACATTACTTATAATGGTATGTGATACTTTATTTTTTAAACTAACCATTCCTTCAAAACCAACACGATACAAATTTTTGGCACCATTATCCCATATAACATAGGCTGCTGAACGTGGACTAGCGGCAGACCAATCTTGAATTTCATTAACTTTACCTCTTCGACCATTTCCACCATCTTGATCTTCCCATTGCCAATCAACACCTCTTACAACTCTTGCACCAGGAAATATACCACGAATTGCAATCTAATATCACACATAAAAAATAAGTTATTATTATTGGTCGTTATTGTTATTATTATTATTATTATTATTATTATTATTATTATTATTATTATTATTATTATGACAAAACTCATATAATAATAAAGAAACTAATTAATACTTTTTTGCTTTTACGCCTTGGTTCCAATAATACCCTTTCACTACCAGGTGTTGATATACGATAAAATCTATGTCTTAGGTGATGCTTGTCTGCATGATAACAAATAGAACAAAGATCATAATTGCCACATTCTGCACATTTCCATCGAATTCCAAAAATTGGTTGTTGTCTACATGTATCACACATTGTTCCATCATGTTTTACACCTGTTGGAGCTGAATCCAAAATTCGTAGATCAAATGCACCAGAACATCGGTAATTGGCTGCTGTACCATTATCCCAAACAACAACAACTTCTTCGGGAGATTCAAAATTTCTAACAGTTCCTACATGACCTTCTCCACCATCCTATTACATTGAAAAATTATATTTAAAGTATGAATAATTTATTTATATAATAAAAATATAAACATATAATGTTCAAGATTATTAAAACAAAAATAAGACAAATTGAAAATAGCTCTTATCGTTTAAAGTGCATAAAAATCAATTCCAATATAAGAATGCAATGTATACAAAACAAATTGCATAATATAAGAATTAAATGTACCATCTTATGTATACCATAACCATATACAATATTTGATAAAATAAATTACTAGGATTGTTATAATAAATTACACAGAATATAGCAAACATGTAGAAAATTTTCTCGATAATAAATTGAACGATAATATTATTAAGTATGATAACATAACCTTAACAGACATGTATAAGTTTATTTCCAATATTATAAAAAAATGAAATCGTAAGTTACATAAAAATATAAATAGAGAAGTATGAATCTTACCGTTACAATAGCATGTTTGTATAAATGTAATATGAGATTTTAATTAAAAATTACGTTAAAACTAGTTAACCTCTTTACTAACCTGTTTACCCCACTTCCATTCAGGTCCACGGATGACCCGGGCTCCGACACCCTCCATCATAAATCGCGTTGTACGAGTACCAGTACTCGCACCAGCCTCCATAATTCATTGGCAACAAAATTTCAACTAATAAGATGAAAAAATTAAAGAACGCGATGCTATCACCATACACTAACACTAAAAAATACCGCCATATTAAACTAATGTCAAAACACGTTATACCAATCTTTGATCATACAATCTACCAATGCACAGATTTTAGAAACACGTATTATACGTTATTGTATAATAATTTTATATATATATATATACACACACATATATATAAGGTTATTATACAATAACAATTAATTATACTAAATTAATATATTTAAATTATATAACTGAATATTTGATATAACAAATTTACAAATCTAGGGAATTTTATGATATTACATATGTTATTAAATTTAATTTCATACAAAACATCAAGCAGTATTGATGTTAACAAATTTTAAGTTCTATTTTAATTATTTTTAACTCGTAGGTTTTATTTTAAAGATTCTTATTTAATATTTTTCTATGTACTCATCTCTAGAGACAAAAATGCATCAATATTCTAATAATTTTACATATTTTAACAAAAAATATTTGTTATGATATATGAAATAAAATTAATTTGGATTTATAAATTTTAAACATTTTCTAAACAAAATATTTGAATTATTAATAATTATAATTCATGCAATTCATGAAAAATATGAAATTTTTACATTTTCTTTAATGAAAAAAGATTTTCTACATAAAATATATTTTTAAAGATATTTATAAAAACTTTCTTTTCATATATCAAATACAAAAGATAAAACAATTTTTTTAAGAGTAAATTTAACAAATTATTATTATTTGTAAAAACGAACATTATAAACATCAGTATACATAAACCACATTTGATGTAAAACATGATGTCAATAATCTTCATAAATTAATGATATATTTGCTATTATATATTATAAATGCAAAAAAGAAAAAACAAAAAATTATTTGGCTTAAATATATCTTCATACTATTATGTTTGAAAATTAAAGTTGTTACTGATTAATTTCCTTTGGCACAGTAAATGTTATAATAAATATGCAATTCATATCTTCAGATATAACAATAAAAAAAATAATTCAAGAGTTTGCATAAAAAGAAATTATTTAAGATGTTTAATAAAATTTCAATACTTATATTACTGATACATAATATTTCTACTCTCCATGTCTTAAATATGTCTGATTATTGATATATTACTTCCAATTTTTATATCATTTTAATCATTTACTGGCATTTATACTGTTAATATTCTGAATTATTCATCAGTACTTATTTACTGTTTATAATTCCAAATGATAAACTTGATGTTGATATAGAAAAGAATAATGTATCATTAAATTATTTTGTAAAAACACTTTTTCACGTAAATAAGATTGATTTTTGGAAGATATTTAAAATAAAGATATTGTTTACATACAAGTATTAGCTATGTACATTTGGTGTTTCATGTATTACTGTATTACTGTATTGCGTATTTATATGCTTAGCATAAATCCTTATATGTATTAAATTATTGATATTACAAAGTCATTACATGCAGAAAGTATACGCTCCACTGAGAAACATCGATGTACATTCATACGAGTCGCGAGTATCCAGGATGTATTTTACAATTTAATCAGTAGTTCAATGTTATTATGATATTAATCTTTCAATAACACAAAATTGAAGATATCAGTGATAAGTAGTTGATTTTTAATATACAATATTTGTAATTTATTACAATATTTTACAGAGGAATACTCTTACAAATAATATTTTTTCACATAAGTTTATTATGCTTTTTCTTCACTTTGGCAAAATAGTTTAATATTTCAATATTATGAGCTATACAAACGTGTTTTATTTATATGAAATACGATCAATTTTTTAAAAAAATGATTACTAATATGTAATATTTACATATAATAAATTACACAAAAAACTTGTTATTATTTGAAGTTATGATTATTTGAAATTCATTAAAATAAATATTTTATTTTATTATATTCTATCTTATTATTGCACTAAAATTGCATGCAAATGAAATAAACTACTTTCATTCTGATGTCTTCAATTCCTGACAATAGATCTCTCTCTTCCCTCTTCTTAAAACATCTTACACACACATATAGATAATTATATATGTGTCTATTTATACATATACATGAATATGCATGCATATGTTAAAAACTTGTTCACCTAAATTAGATGTAAAGTTTAGATATAAGATTTTTTCTGAAAATATTTGATAAGTTTGCAGATACGAATTCTATAGCCATTATTTTATATCGAATGTTCATTTTACTATTAAGTTATGCAATAAACTGAGGATAGGACTTGTAAAATATGGACACTTTAGTTTATTTCAGTATTATGTTAGAATCCTTAAAATTTCCTCTCCAATTCCTGACAATAATGTGTTATTGTCACCTTTACCTTCAATTATCAAATTGGCTGATGATTTCTATATAAAAAAAAAAAAAAATGTATTTTTGTTTTATTTTAATTCTATTAAAATTATTATTAATTATAAGTATTATGAAATAAAATGTATTTCTCTTACGTTATATTTTAATAAAAGGCACACGTGATGTCCTTTCAAGGAGTGTCCGTATAAAGACGCTGTATCAGTGATTTGTTCCACAAGTGTAAGATTACATTTACAACAAATTAAATTTAGAATAACATCAAAATCTTGAGAAAGGACAATTTCTTTTCTGATTTTGTGTACAAGTTGTCCACTTTTAAGTAATTCTGTTAATATATCCTTATGTGATAGGTCGCCAACCATGAACTTACTACATGTTAAATGCATAGTAAAATCAAGTTTCTCTTGTAATGTACTTTCCTTATTTTCTAACATGTACGTAAGTGTGCCTCTCAATCTCTGAGCAAATGTTACATCTGAGATTAAAATAGTAAATTGTGTTTCCTTACTGGTTTGTGGAGGCAGTTGGAATGGCAGTTTTATACCAAATTCATCTCCAATCTAAAAGGATAGTATATTTATTAAAATAAATTCTTTATTTTACTGCCAAACATCATGCATCCAAAATATAAATAGTAACAAATAGCAAAAAGTAGTGGTTAACAAAATAAAAAGTAGTAACTAGCAAAAAGTAATGGTTAACAAAAAATGATACACTTAGTTGTAAAATTATGATTTTAGTTGTAATATATAATTTTTCTTTTGCTGTTTCAATAGAAATGTAAGCTTACATTTCTCATTAATCTCAATGACGATGTATCTGGAACATCAAAAACTAATTCCTTTACAAGATTTTGACAATTATTCGTAATGAGTATTGATGCAACTAATTTGTTTGACTCATGAGGAATTTGTTTCAATTCATACGTTATAGATAATATTTTATTTTTAGCTAATTCTTCATACGAAGTAACTGGTTCTAGAACTGCATTATTTTCAGAATTTGCGAAATTATATCTTAAATCTGGTAATATTTCTTTCGATGGTGTTGAAATTCCAGCTGTTTCTTCGTAATCTGAAGATTTTTTTAAAGATTCTTTTTTACTTTTAGACTTTCTTGATTTTCGATGTTTTGAGTCCTCATCCGTTTTCTTATGCTTTTCATGATTTTTTGACTTTTTGCGTTTATTATCTTTCCATCCTGATTCCTTTTTGCTAAAAACCTCGGTGTATTCATTAGTAACAGGTGGCTGAGTATTTTCTGTGGAAGTATTATTTTCCAACCACATATCAGTAAGTTCTAATTGATTGTCATAACGTTTTTCTTTAACTTCTTTAACTTTTTTCTTTGATTTTTTATGTCCCTAGTAAAAAAAGTATAATAAAACTATACTTAATTTTGAACTAACAATTTTTTTAATAAAAAAATTTATATTAAATATATTGCATTTTTTAAACAAAAAGAGAAAAGAAATATTACTTTTTCCTTTTTCTTTCCTTCAGTAGTTTCTTGAATTAAATTATTTTCAATAACTCTATGTTCTAACACAGGTAATCTTTCATCATCTCTTAAAGGTAGATCTAAATCAATATTTAAAGCCCTGTGTGGATCATTTGCATCCACATGATCGTATTCATCACTATCACTTAGTTCTGCACCTGGTGGTAATTCACCAATCCCAGTATTCACAACTTGAACAGGATAAACATCATCTTGTTCATCTTCTGAGATGGACTTTTCACCTAAAGATTGTAATATTTATAATTTTACATAATAGTTATAATGAATTGCACATACATATATATTTAAACATACGTTTCTTAGTCTTCTTGTTTTTCTTGCCATGTATTTTATATCTTTTACGATTATTCGTAACTTTTAAAGAAACAGGAATATCTAACTCTGTTACGGGAATGTTTTCGAATTCTTCATAAATATTTGATGAGTTATGATATGATGTGGAATTTTTAAATGTGCCTTTTAAGTAATGTGGATTGTTTTGTTGTTCTAATTTCCTAGCTTCACGTCGCTTCTGAAGTTCTTCTGCTGATGGTTCGTTAAATTCTCGTTTAGAATAAGAATCATTAACTTTCTCTGTTTTAATGAAAATATCATTCATATCTAAATCTTCTGAATCAGAACTTTCTGATGGCGGATCATTAATCCATGAATCTAAATCCAAGTCCTCTGGAATTGGTACCTAAACGAAAACAAAATAATATATGTAAATAATTTTATAAATTTTTTACTACTACAATAAAAAAGACTACAATAAAAAATACTAATCTCAACATTATGTTCAAAAGGTATGAAAAAATCATAGAAAATCGAAACTTAGAGTTTGTAGAATGTATTTTGTAACAAAAAAATCTTTAATAATAAAATTATACGAAAACTATATAAATAACTATTACCTTCCTTTGTGCTTTTGGAGCAACAGGATTAAGTTCCCCTTCAAATGCTTCCATTAATTCTTCTGCTAAACCAGGACTTTCTTTTAAACATTCAAATAAAACCAAGACAGAACTAGATCTTTCTTGAACTTCTAAATCTCCACTACATACGAATGCAGCTATTTTATCCTTCAATGCAAAAATCTATAAAATACAATAAAATTTATATAATTTTAAATTAAACATTCAATATGAAACATCAATAATTATATAAATAATAATCATGTAATATATAGCAAATACAATAATATATTTTTGTTTCATATAATAAAATATTAGTGAATCTATTTTGAGTAACTGACGTATATACAAAAAGAATACTGTATAAACAAAAAAATCGTAAATGTGTTATGATAAAAATTAATTTTAAAAAATTATTATTATTGTAGAATATCTCAAAGAGAAAATATAGTATAACATACTTGTTCCATAGTCTCTGTATCTCCATCTTTTTCAGCCTTACATAATGTTGCAGTTGCAAGTTTTAAAATATTATGAACATAAACAGCTTGAATATGTCCTGGTAAACTGGAAGCTTGTGATCTTAACATTGATTGCAATGTTGCTATAGGATCCTCTAGTTCGCTATTAATGTAATATATTATCAATTACGCTTTAATAAATCAAATTGATATGTGTAAAAAACTGTAGAATACCTAGAAAATTCTCCACAAATCCAGGCAGCAGCATATAAAACTTCAGACATTGTTGCTCTCGGTTGACCCGTTAAAAGGTATGAATTTTCTAGCAATAAGGCACATTGTTGAACTGCATATTTTCGTATAGCTTGGACACGAATTGCTACATCAAGTAATTGGGTTGCTACTAATGGTCCATGTTTGGTACCTTCCATTTTTGTAAGTTCAACCAATACAGATATGTACCTATAAATTTGAATAAATATTATGTAAATAAAAAACAATATATTATATTTTAACAAATATAAAGTGATCACTTTACCATTCAAAATAAGTAACAAATTGGTAATTATTTTGTGAACAAATCTGAATAATTTTTGAGAGTAATTCATCTCTATAAGCAGTGCCTTCAGCTTTATCCATGTGCACCATTAACTTTTTAACTATTTCCATTAAGTTCTTTTTCGAAACCATTCCATATAGTAAATCCAAGGCACGCAATCTTATACTTTCATCTTTATCATCCAAGCATTTCATTATAAGATCTTTATGGGCTTGTACACTTTTTGGATGAGTTTTCAAAATTTTTGACATTGCTAACAGTCCCAAATACTTTAAATTTTGATCAGAATCTTCTATCAATATTCTCAATTTTTGAACACATAACTGTATTGAATCAGAATGGTTTGGCATACCAGATGAAATTGAAATTAATACAGCTATTACTGTATTTATACATTCGTACAGTAAAGACATTGCAGATGTACTAAAAATCAATAAAATATTATAATTATATAAAATAATATAAAATTATAATGACTGTATAATTAATTGATCATTTGAAAAATTAAATAAAATTACATAATTTATTGTCCGGCAGAAAGAAAAGAAGCTAAATAGATTTTCCATGTTAAAATCAGCAAAATATTGAACTACTTTACAAGCAATAAACAAATTTGCAAACAAATGTATTGCTTTACATATAGACGAAAATACATGAAATACCTGTGTATCAAATTTGTAAGGGGTTCTATTAATTTTTTGCCAAGCCTAGGTTCTAGAGGTGTCAATGCGCCAAACTGGAAATATAATTGCAATCTAAGAAATATAATGATATTTGACAGATGAATGTTTCTAACCATAATTTACACTTTACAACATATATATAATATACTATTCATGGATACAATTAGAAATAAATAAATAAATAAATAAATAATGCAAGCTACTAATGCATACTACAACTAATGTAACAAATTTATTATTTACTATATTTTGATAACAAAAAAGAAAAATAATCGACTAATATGAAAACCTTGAAATCAGGTCAATTAGTGGTTGAGTAAGTCGCCGACCCATTTTCGGCTCAATCAGTGTTATAGTGGAGAACTGAGCATGTGAAACAAGACCAATATTATTTGGCTCATGTTAAACATATGTGTATGCATGTATATGTATGAATACAAATATTCATTAATTATAAAAATGAGCCTACATCTCCATTAATCTGTTTCACTTTGTTAACATAAGATTAGAAGTAAATATATTCACTTACCAATTTAATAATTTTTATCAGCATCCAATTGTTAGTGGATGTAGTCATAAGTTTAAAAAAGACAGGTGCTAAACTTAAATAATTTTTGGGATTTTTCCTGGCTAATTCGCAAACTACATTAACAGCAGCACTTTGCACGCCACTGTCAGGATCTTCCAACTTTTCTTTCAATCTAGGAAATGCAGGCCTCAAGGCCTCTGGAAATCGCAAGAAAACTTTATACATCATTAGTACGGCTTTCTTGCGTAAATATGGCTTTGTAGATGTTAATAACGTCATTATATCATTAACTAAATCACGTGCAAGATCTGAACTTATGAAACAAGAGAGGCCACTCAGTGCCAAACCAGCATCATACTGATTTTGACTATTTAAATCTTTACGAATCATATTGGTTGTTAACATCAAAAGCTGAAATGAAACAACAATTTGCATTTGTTAAATGAACGTTGATTGAATTATTCTATATAATTTATAACGTTTAGAAATCTGACAGATTTTCTTTATTTATCACAAAAAGACTTGCAAAATAATTTAATATTTACATAAAGTATAAATGTTCATTCACTGAAAATATTCACTGAATATAATAATATTGATTAAAAGAAATAATTAAATTAATTTAATAAATACGTTATGAAAACTTTTGAGATACGTATTTTTTCATAATTATAAAAATTATCGAAAAGGTCGATTTGCAAAATAAAATTCACGTATCATATGACAAAGCATTCAGAATGTTTATCAAATTTCTTTAAAACTTAAATTGGGTCTCAATTTTGAAATATCATACTTCTGTATCTGCATGAAAACTTTGACTTGCGGCCAAATATCCAATTCGTTTATATGTAAACTTTGCAGATGACATCACCTCAATTATGTTGAAACCAGCCCAGCTAATGTCATATCCAAACATTTCAAGCTAAAAAAAATTGAAACATACGACACATTAATGATATCAAAAATATATCTAATAACAAATTTATATAAATTCAACTTACATATGTTAGCTTTGCCACAGCGTTTGCTTTGACAGCTACATTGTCTTGACGCAATTCTTGTTTAATTTCTTCTATACACTGTGCAATGTATTTTGCCTACAACACGTATTTCGATAAAAATTTGCATTAATTCGAATGAGCTTATGCCTCATGTAATGAATGATTTAAAGTAATATATAAGATGTATAAATTTACCTCATTCTCTTTATTGTTCCTAATCCCACGTACTAAATCGGTGAGATTCTTATCAAACATACGTTCAAGATTTCCTTTTACTTTACGTAGGGCCATTATGCCATTTAAAAAATAAAGGATGTATCACTTAAATACTTTGTTTCTGCATTCGTCCAATATCCCAGCTTAATCGGATTACTTGGTCCGATTGCATTACCGTATGTTAGAAACCTTAAACTTCAATTACAGTCTTACCACAAACGAAGCATAGAATAGACCCATCACCTTATGGAAATTGCTGTCATATGTTCTGAATTACCGACCGTAAAACAATTGGAGGTTTTGTTATGCCCTCTACGATACGAACGGCGAGCGTAGGAATTATATTCACAGACGAGATATAAGAATAGACATTGCATAGAATGTATTTTTTCGGCCACGATTTCGATGCAATCTGTGCCACGTTACCATTTTCATGTCACATTCTGTCGTATCGATTCAGGCAGATTTTGCACTGCAATACCAACGAGATCACGTAAATCAAAGCCGCCGTAAATCAAAGAAATTTTCATTTGCGAAAAAAATTAATTTAGAGAATTAAACTGCAAACATTTGTAATTTTTGTCTTGTTAATTCGATTTCCAGCTTTCCTTTGATACCCTATTTGAAGCTAGTAAAATGCTGAAGAAGTAAAATGTTCAAATAAAAATTTTTGAAAATAATTAGTGTCTCTTACTGATAAATGGCGCCATGTCTTATCTTCATTCCAAATTTCTGTTACATCGTTACCCCAGGTACATAAACTGCAAGTTGCAAACATCACAAACTCTCATGTCCCCAAGATATATCAAGAAGCAGTTTAATGACTCTGGTTCTCTATTTAATGATTTGAATGCTGTCAAAGACGATAGCAGACATAAAGCAAGTTGTACCCACTAAAGAAATCAGGAAATGCAGGGCAGAGACTTTGTTAGAAGAAATCTCCTTGATACTTTTGTTCGCCAAGGATTCCACTCAAAATGATCTAGTTAATATTCAAAGTTGTCTACAGTTCCTACTAAACACATGTGACAATGTCAAAATTCTGGAAGCGGTGTTAAACCACACCAGCTCTGATAAAGATGTTTTTGTGGTCTTTACAAATCGATAAAAAATCACAAGGATTGTCAAATGCTTCAACAGTTCCTATCCAAAAGATGCTGTAAGGGAAGATTTCTCTTTTCCAAAAGAAGACTACAATTAGATTAAAGTTATTCATGGGTACAACTACTAAATCATTATGGATTTTCTTTTAGAACTCTTCTTTAGAAGTCTTCACTCTAAGCGCCTGAAGTCCATCTTAGTTAATTATGACATCCTTATCTTCTCAATTTCTATTGAAATTGACTCACAAGGACAACTTTAGCTTTTCAGCATTTATAGGAAGGACAGAATCCATTCAAAGGTGGTAAAATTCTAATCCTAAATCCTAAATCCTAAATCCACTAAAATAAGTGGCTTTCAGGCAAATTACTAACATCAAATTTGACATCTCAGTTGAACTATGCAGTCTTTGTTTGAATAATGTAAAGCCAAAACTGATGTATTGTCTGTTCTAGAACTCCAGGCCTTACTTTCGTACATCGTATTGATTAAGCTCACCTCTCTTGGTTGTCCTTCTAAAACCTTAAAATTTGTAGAGTTTCTTATCCGAGTAAGTTATGTTCTCAGATCAAATACTAAATAAACTCAGATATGCTTTCAAAGATATTTCACAAGGCGGAGTCTTAAGCTTTCTTCTATACATCTTCGAAAGTCGCTGAAAATGTATAGAAAGCAGTTTTTATCTCTCAATTCGAAGATGATATTTACATCAAATCTCATCCTTGAAAAGAACCTCCTTCGAAGAAGCTATTAGTTCTATTAGCAAAAATCTTTCCAACATTGGTCTTCAACCTACTCCTAGTGAAACTGCCCTTCTTCATTTCAGCAATAAAAAACTATCACCAGGGAAGGCTGAAATAAGACAATTCTATTATTAAACCGAGATAATTAGCTCGCTTATTTTCTAATTTGTCCTACAGATATAGCTGTAATAAACTTCAAACAAACTTTCCAAAATTTAAAAAGAAAAAAAAAAGCATAGTCCAGACATCACTAGACTAGTAGAATGGAATGTATTTTTACACTCATGGAATGTATTTTTTATTTCATGTTCATGGGGTCCTAGGATCCCATTACTATTTTCATGCTACATGTTGTATAGATTTACATGAGTTTTCCAAGTTTTTACAGCACTGCTAATGAAAATCAAAAAATATAGATAGTGTTGCCGTATCTGCTACGAAAACAATTTATTGGAATACATTGATACTTTATCAGTAAAAGAATATAAATATAATAAGAATATAAAATATAAAGAATATAAAGAATATAAAAAGAATATAAAATATAAGGAATATAATTATATAATATAAATTATATAATATAAAGAATATAAAAAGATATAACGATTATAATAAAAAATTTATTATATATTTGATTATTTACATGTGTTTAAAAGTAGAATTAGAGAAAATTGATTGAAATGTACTTTTATTTCATTTTATATTTTATATAAAGAATTGGACGTATCAAATAAATATTTCTATAAATATTGTTACTTTTTATCCTGAGTTAGTTTCGTTATTTGATTCAGACTAGAGTTTTTTATTTCTTATTCTGAGTTAAAGTTCGAAATGCGCGCGTATTGGGTTTAAATCAGTCAAGAGATTACAGCGCCAACGGTGTATGAAATATACTACCTTCGATTCTTGAACATAATCCATATTCAAAAGTTCTCAAGTAAAAAATATAAATCAATAGTTGTTAGATTTGTGTATGTATTGTATATTTTTGAAATAAAACGTGCTTATTTGGTTCTGAGGTAAGATTTAACCAAAAAATTATTACATATAATTTTCAACAATTGAAATAATAGCATACAAACATTTAAATAGAACATACTATGCTAAAAGTTATTTATAATTTACAAATAACTTTTATAAAATATAATAATTTATTAATAACTTTTATAAAAGTTATTTATAATTTCAGACCAAAATTTAATTTCAATTCCAACGAATACAAATATTGTGACATTGTAATATGACTAAATCTTTATTATATATATAATATGTTTTTACTTCCGTTTTACAAACATTTTCTACTCATTTTTTGATTTCTTAACTTCATACTATGTAATTTTTAACAATTCCGATACTAAATTCAATAATAATTTATTAAAGATGTACGTATTTAATGATTTAATAATAATTGTACTGCGTAATATAATAAAATTTCTCACCTTTCGATTTCAAATAATGACAATTTTTCATTAAGTGTGTGGTTATTTTCGTTCTTTTTAAAGAATTCCTCATGAATTTTGTGTATTTGATTTAGAGTGTTTTATTTTTTATTCTCAGTTAATATCCTGCGATTGCAGCACCGCTAACGGTGAAATACGCAATATACTTCCTACGATTCTCGAACGTAATCGATATTTCTCACGATCGATTTTTAAACGGGAAGAATGGTGGAAAGGAGCGGTATTCGAAATTTCGGTATTCGAGTCAGTGCTCAAGAGTATAAGGCCTTTCCAGGAGATCAAGATCATAAGTAGTTTTATATATTGTATTCAATTTATTCAATTCTTCAAATTTAAGAACAATATATAATATATGTTTAACTTGTTTTGTTACAGACGCATCACTAACTTTTTTGGTATTTTTTGGGGAAAATCCAACAATGGTTCCAAAGCCAAGAATGTAAGAATCTTTCATTATCTTCGACGCTTTGCTTTCAAATACAAAGTTTGATATTTTATGTTTCGTTACAGATCTTCTACAGTCATCAATTCCCCTTATTCTCTAGGAATCTTATGACGCTTCAAAAGCTAAGAATGTAAGTACTTCATTATATTCTTTATAATTCCATTGAAGTCAAATGTAAAATTATAACTATAGAATAGAAATATTTTTAATTATTGCAATCACAATTTGCATCATTGTTCATAAAATCCAAATTTTTACAAATAACACTGTGTTTTCACGTCTTTTAGAAATTTTTTCACGGCGTTCACATCTACCATTCTCAGTGCTATCTACTTCATAGCAGTTTTATTTTCTATTTTCCATAAATTTCGTTTTATTTTTTATTCTCAGATAATATCCTGCGAAACGCACGCAACATAAAGTTAAGACGCACGCAACTTAAAGCTAAGGCGCACGCATCCCACGATGTCCCTGCGAGATTCCTCGTTGTTCCTCGGTGCCCCGCTGGGGGGTATAATACTTTACTTATCAACTAATTGTCCCTACAGTTCAATTTAGATCTAAACTGAACTGTAGGTTGCGTAGTTCTTAGCTTGATATCGTTTTACAAACTTTAATGTTTGTAAAACGATATCAATTACCAGGTCTCACCACGAGGAGGTGACTACGCACGAGACCCGCCCCGGGGCTTACAATATATACCATCCGTCCATACAATCATACAATACATTAAATGCATACGATCATACAATACATACAATCATACATACAATGCATACAATCATACAACGCATACAACAATTCGCAGCCCTACCACCGCATTCTGTACAAAGACACGTTTACTGAACTTGGTACGAAATTAAAAATCCCTCATCTCCTCTCTTCCTTCGTTCGTTGCTGCTATTGCTACGTTGTTCGCTCGACACTGGAGTCGAATTTCCAAGTTTCGCAGTCAGTGTGCCGAATCGAGGTTCGAGCATTTAGAGGCAAGTAGTATAGCGCTACCCCCAACGACACAGTGGGGTTCCGCAGAACCGC
>NIPQ01009238.1:812-21644 GCA_002806875.1 Lepidotrigona ventralis hoosana
TTAATGTGTGAAATCCGTGTTACGCTTGTGTACGCCACCGGTCTTTGACGATTTTTCGTGTATTTTCAAAACATTTCTATATATCATACTTTAATTTTTTTTTAAATATTTTTATGTACTGTTAGGTCTTTTAGTCTCTAGTGCACGTCGACGGACGAGTTCTATTCGTCGATTTAACAAAGCACGTTCCTCTCTTTCTCTCTCTCTTTTCAAACGAAAATCAAAAATGCGTAGAAAGAAGAGAGCTTTTACGTGCTTCTTCGTAAAAATATATCCGACGTGCGTGTGTTTGTCGCTTGTCGGGAAATCTCACCTCAATCGAGATCGATGCTAATCGATATGTATATATATGTACGCACACACATTAAAGGCGCGTACACGATTTATTAATAATTCCTCGATGCCACGTGTATTTCAGCACACGTTCGAAACCGCGATCTCCGCTTTAATCACATCGAATGCTAAGCTCTCTTTTATTTTCCTTCATTTTTCTACGTTTCTGCTTCTCGTTCTCGTTCGTCCGCGGATTTTATTTCACGCAGCTCGCCGTGAAACGGCGGACGGCTGCATAAAATCCGGCTCAATGAGCTTCGAAAAGGGACGGCGCGTGAAAGAACCCGCGCGCTCTTCGCCGATTTATCGAAGAACCGACGTTGGTTAAAATGAGCCGGATCATCGAGACCGCCGCAGCGAAACGTTCTTCTCGACGTGATTCCATCGTGATCCACCGGACTTTAGGATTTCCTTTTATAGTTCCTCTCGAGAGCGAGAGAAAAATTAATTTGAAGAAGCGACGTTGTAAATGTTTGCGGACCTCGAATTCTTTATGTTGCAGATTGTATTACGTTGTATGATGTTCAGGTAAAGACGTAGGTACATATTTCTTTGATATCTGCTACCGTGCAGGAGAAGAGTTTCACGAGTGATAAAAAAAATTGTATGAAATGTTAGAAATACGAGAAATATTTTTAAAAATTTTTAAAATTGTTTGGGATAATTTATAAATTTATAATTTGGTGATCACTGGACTGCGGATATTTATGCAAATTTATGTATTTTTACGAATGTAATTAAAATCTGCACCGCAATCTGTGCGGGAAAAGAATTTTGTGAGTGGAAAAAGAATCGTGTAAAATGTTACACGTGTGAACAATATTTCAAAGAGCAAGGTTGCTTTGTATTTTCACGAGTATAATTTGAAAAATGGAGCCCGTAGATCGCAGCAGAACATGGAAGATAAAATAATGTAAATATAAATATAAAATATCTATAATACTGTTGAAAGAATAAATGAAGTCCAGTGATGATGAAATGTTCAATCATTCGATAAAGAAATGCCCTATTTTTAATTAACTTGTTAAAGATAAGTGGATCTATAATTAAAATCACGTGATTATACACTGTTTTATACGTACTTGTATGACGTACTTGTTGTATAAAAAAAGTACCTGATAATTTTAATTCGTATTCATTTTTTTGAAAACTCAATCTATAATGTTATTCCGCGCGCAGATGTTTCCGCATTTATAAGAAATTTAAATATGCAACGTGCTACACACGTTGTATAACACACGAAAATATGTAAAACATTCGAAGTACAATACTCACTGCAATATTTAGTACCTAGATGAACATGAATTTGCATCCGCAATCTATTAATAAAATTCGCTTTAAATATCAAACCAATAAATGC
The DNA here is from genome assembly GCA_002806875.1 of Lepidotrigona ventralis hoosana. Lineage (NCBI taxonomy): Eukaryota > Metazoa > Arthropoda > Insecta > Hymenoptera > Apidae > Lepidotrigona > Lepidotrigona ventralis. Next base: position 2,506 of record NIPQ01009238.1, read on the forward strand.
CCGCGATCTCGTTAGATGACGGAATACCTTTGCTTTAATAGAAAATAACCCGAATTCTTAAGATACATAGAATATCCAAAGTATAATATTCATTGCAATATTTAATAAACAAATAGATCTTTTCTCTTAAGTTCGTAAAAATATAGAATTTGAAAGCGTCAACAAATGGGCTACAAATCGAATCAGTACAAACACCATCGATATAGAATAACCAGCAAAATCAAAGATTATATTCTATCAGCGTGACAAAAAATCAAATGAGCAAGGAAAATCAAAAAAATATTCTCTATAAATTATACACTGAAATACAAGGCTGAAGGACCACTAATGCTAGACTCAAGCTCAATCAAATCAAAGATATGATTTTACATAAATATCCACGGTCTATTAATAAGATTGGTTTTAAATACCTATAAAGCTAATAAATGCCCGCGATCTTGTCGGACGATCAAATACATTTTCTTCGACAGAAACTAACCGAAGTGTAGCTAAAAGACGCGAACGTGATCCACTTGGACATCGGTTGGCTTAAAACGTTCCTTAAAAGGGACGATTCGAAGTCGTCCGAAGCCATCCCCTTCAAGTGGACTTTTATATTCTTAGCCAGCGCGAAACACCCTCTCCGGGCACAATAGGAAAGCCCATGGCCGGCAACTCGTTCAAGATCAACGTCGTGATCGCGCCGCCTAAACAGGGGACGGATTTGCAAACATAAAACCGGCCGGTGTTCCGCGCGATACAAGGTGCAACACGAGTTGCTTCCTGAATGCAAATTCAAAAGTATAATATATGATAGTTTCAATGAGGTTTCACATTGTGGCGTTAGGAACGGGATCAAGAGCCACTTGCGAATTTTACGTGTCAGGTGCGATGTCGCGTTGTCAGTTGAAGTATCCGGAAGAAGCGTTTCAATTTGACATTTGAAAATCGCCTATAAAGAGATAGGAACATGCAGGACTTCTAATAAACAGACGAGAGAAATCTCTAGGTCGAAACAGTCATAGTGTCCCGTGATGATACAATCGAAAAGAAGGAATGAGATTTTTTTCTCGAGTTCATGCTTGAATTTAGATTTCAATTCTAGACGTAACAAAAAAGAATAGTTATTCTGCGTGCAAAAATAGATAATAAAGAGAATAAATTGTTTTCTTCTTTTTTTCTGTAAGATACTTCGTTCTGAAGAGAATCGAATTTGAACGTAATTGCGAGGTACTCGATCGTATTTCTATCTACCAGCGTTCAAGTCTGTTCAAGTCTGTCCAAGTCTACTTGGAAGTAGATTGTTCGCATTTCCGGAAGTTCGCATTCGCGAAACATTCGGAACTATCGCGTTTAAGTTCGAGTATAGTTCTATATAAGGTATATGGCCCTTATATAGAACCTCCATATCAACGAAAATTCAATATCTGCGGCTGACTGCAATCCACAAAGGACATATTTCGAGGGTAGCGTGAATAATCGTGAATTTTCAGGAACCAACTATTTGTAATTGTAACATTTTTCTACGCTTCGATCTATATACGGAGTCGATCAGCGATCCTTGTAACGATATTTTTTTAAAAATATCGCAGTGAGAGCTTTCGAACATATTCGTGCAATAAAAACAATACACTAGCAATGTCGCATTTATAATACAAAAATAAAATATACATAAATAACAAAAATATTATACATAAATATAACATACAAAAATTATACATAAAAATAAAATATACATAACAAAAATATTATACATAAATATAACATACAAAAATATAACAAAAATAAAATATACATAAATAATACAAAAATCGCTCTTATTCACGGATATAGAAAATCTCATTACATTTGAAAATACTTAAGCAAAGGACAGATTCAAGCTTTATTTTTGGATTACTCGAGCCTGTTTCTACGCCACAACAACGACAGGCAGGTATCGTTTGTTCCGCAGTGGAAGAGGATCGAACGCGAAGAGTTCTTGCAAATGGCATTTCAAGCGGATTCGCGCGGAATTTCATCAGGACGTGGGATGGGAATGGGTAAAAAAAAAGAGAGAGAAAGAGAAAAGCGAAAAGACAATAAGGAAGGGAAAAAAGAGGGAGAGAAAACGAGGCGCGAAATGGAAGATGGGCTCGAAAACGTTCGAACCTTCATTCAGAACTCGGCGTATGAAAGTGCTCTCTTTCATACAATCCGGCTGACCTCCAGTGGTGCTATTAACGCTAAAAATGGACTGCGAATACGACGGTTTTTAAAGTCATATCGCATTTCTCCTTTCGCCAAGCCGAGGCGGACTGGAAGGAAACTGCTGGGAACTCCACTGCGGGATTTTCAAAGCGTACGAATTACTTTGATCCGGGGATATGCATTTGCTCGAAACACAACCGTTCGCTTTGTCCCGCATTTCGGTTGTATTTCGGCAAATTCGCAAGGAAATAATTAACTTACTAACCTGATAGTCCAGTTTCGTTTGAGGAAACCGATTGTGGCTGATTACAGGTACGATTTTGTAAGTTTTTGTCATTTATTTTAATATTATTGTTTTTTTTTCTTTTTTTAATTGACTAACTAACGTAGTGATCCAACGCGATCTCGTTTGATAGAGAAGACAGGGTCGTTTTGATCTCTATTTAGTCTATAAATGTTTGGATTCTATAGTGATTACAAGTAGAATGGTACTACCTTTTTTGGACGTTCTTTGCTGTTTATTTTACAAACTAATCCAATAGTTTAGTTTCGTTCGAAAAAGGAAAGCAGAGCTGTTTTAGTTTCCCACAGATTGATATACGGATTGCAAAATAAACTGCCTACTGTGCATTTTTATTTAGATTTTTCTTTTTGCATTTTATTAACTTTATCGATGGGAAGAAAAGGAGAATTTATTAATTTTATTGAAAGAGAGAAAAGAATTACATGGGATCAATGAAATTTTAATATTATGTATTTTATAGCAATGTCGAATTGACCGTGAATCTTTATGAGTTACATGGGAAATTTAATGGTATACAAAAATACATAGAAATTATAATGTATAACAAATAAAACAATTTTCTATCTAGGGATTATCTTTTTAATTTTATTTATTTGTAAAAATACGAGAAATCAATCCACCAGATAATTATTAGAATAAGAACAATTTTAAGAATAATCTTTTCGATTTTTGTTACTATCGAAAGAACTGAAGAAAATTCTTCAATGAATTAATAACTTTTAACATTATAAAACTTCAGAACGAATTAATTCTATTAACAAATTATTGAATTCTTTAACATTATATACACACAATGTTTTAGAAACATACATCAACTAACTTGAATACCTCGACAATGATTTTGCAATTTTTAATTGGTCTAATCTAATCTTTCGAATCAATTCTGATTTTCATATACGTTTTCATTTACGTTTCACCGTGACTACTTCATTTTGTAAAAAATAACACGTAACATGAATTTTAATAGACATCCATCGTCGGGTAGACCCAATTTGTTAACTTTAGTTTATTCGCTAGGGCTTAAAATATACGGCCAGCAGGTATCGCTTGTTCATCGATAAAAATACAGCGGCTTGTTTAAAAAAAATATGGTTGCGACCTTGGGATTTCTTTCCCCACATATAAGCTGCTCTCCCGTCGTGCAACACTCTTCTTCGTATTAAACAACTTTTCGAGGGTGTATCTCTCGCTTCGAATAATGAAAATGGAACAACCAAATGAGAACTATTCCCTCGTCCTTCTGTAAAAACAATTCCTGTAAAATACCTGTTCGAAAATGAATTTTCACCAGCAGTTACGTGTTGTGCGAGAGTCAGAGGAGCGAATAAAATGACACTTCGATTTGTCAGAAAAGTGTGAGTATTAATAAAATACAGGCTCGAATTCCTTTCAATAACATTCGTCGAAATTTTGAACTATTAACAGTTGAAATTCAAATAAATCGGATGGCAGATTTCGAAGCGCTCGTCGTCTGTATCGGTGAGCCGCGAATCTTAAAAGTGATACTAAACTTTTGAACAGAGGTGTATGCACATCGCCATATTTCAATCGATCCACACATCTACGCGCGCACACAACCCTTGTAAATATTTACCGACGTGTTCAAGCACACGGTAGGATAGATGTGACGCAATGAGAAGAACGACGACGTCGTTACGAGCCTATCCCTTCGTTATTATTCCTTTTCGATCCTGAATTGGAGTCGCGAACACGAACATTCACGAAAGCGCGAGACAAAAAGCGTTCAATGCACAGCCGACGCTCAATTAAAACAAACTCTCGTCGAGGCAACGATCACCGATCCGAGGATATTCGGAGAATCCCATTTCGTACACGCTTTTGGCGGCCAATTGGTTTTTACGACTGAGCTTTCGAAGCTACATACCGTTTTGCACTTACAACATTTTCGATCTCGATTTTTTTGTTTTTGCGAATAATTTACAAAGAATTCAAAGGATCATGACTATATTTTCCTTTATTTATTCGTTGTTGATGTAGATGCTATATGATGTGTAATGTGATGTGATAATGTAAAAATTATACTCTTCTAGTACGTGGAATTTAGTGGTTAAAAATCTCTCAAATTCTAAGAAGATTCAAACAAAAACAACGTGATATTATTTCAGTAACTGTTAATTAAACATTAATAAGTCAGAGTTAATTGAATTGTTTCTATTCGTTTCAACTATATTGAATTATCTAATTTTCGTGTATCATTTTCATTGAAAAAAATTTACTTTTTAATTACTGTAATAAAATCAATTGACACGCTTCGTTGTCACACGTGCAAGTTCTAAAATTAAGAATCCCATCTTTTATTCATATACGATGCTTCATCAGCCACTTTATTCAGTATCAATCTAAAATCACTTTTTTGTTCATACTAAATATGTCTGTACTATGTGCTAGTTAATTTTCTAGATTTCTAAAGATTTTTAACATCGAACCGACTTAATATAACACATAAAATACCATGTCAAAAAGGCTGAATACTTCATTACTCCAAAACGTTCTATTACATTTCCATTTATATTCGCATCTATTGGCTCCGTACTGTTAATTCAGTATAATACACGAGCCTCTCAAAAGCTCAGACTGATCAACTTTTACGAATTTTTTAATTCCATCGGCCAGAAATATAATATAACTTCTCGATGAAAGATACAAATTACTTTAGCGAGAGATGATCATACACTTAAATAATCCAATGCGAACTTTCATTGAAGTTCACGTTTTCTATCTCTTAATTTATAGAGCCGATCAATATGATCCCTGAACAGCTCGTATGACGACGACGCAACAGCATAAGAAATATGATAAGGGCTCTCATTGATCGATTGCGGTCGATCGTTAATAAAAAGAAGAAAAGGAAATTATATTGTCACGATTCGTCTTTGGAGATGAAACGAAACAACGTTTCACAAAATCGATGAGACAAATCAGAAACCGAAATAGAAAAAAAGAAAAGAAATAAAAAGGAGAAGAAAGTAAAAAAAAAAAGAAGATTACTCGAACGATCCTTTATTCATTCTCTCTCCCTCTCTCTTTCTCTCTCTCCCTCTCTCTCTCTCTCTCTGAAACTGTCCTCCTTCCTTCCTTCATTGGCCTGGCAGTTCTTGATAAATGAAACTTTTTTGCGAATTGAATTATTTACCGTGTGTCTCGTTTTCGTGCGACGCTTATCTAACTGGATAACCGCGCAGATCCGCTGTTTTTGCGATTTAATCGAGCCACCGTACGTGATTCCACTTCGCTTTTCCTTGATAGGATGAAATATGAAGGGTGCGTAATAAAGAGACCTGGCGCAAAGTTCTGCGAGGCGAATTTGAACAGTCGAGCTGGAAGAATGAAACATACAATGTCTAAATTAAATATCTCTTGCCAATATCTGAATTAAATATTTCTTGCCGTTCTCGTACAATACTAGGATATATTATTAAATTGAGATGCGTGCAACGTGTTGTTCTTGTAAAATTTTAAGATTTAAATCGTATTTAAAAAGACAAATCTATTACGTGAATCACGTATGCTAAACATTAAGAAGGTATAATAAATAACAATTTTCGAAATATGCTTTCAATGTTTATAGCAACATCAATTTCATAGTCATTTCCTACTTCGTTCAGATCCGATATTTCCTCCATCGAATATTATGTGAGAAATTTTGTTTTAAAATTCGCGTTACAAATTATTGTGAAATATCTCGCGGAACTAAGATTATTGACTTTCGAAACATTTTAAAGATTAAAGATAAACTACTAGATTGATATTATTTTTTATTAAAAGTAGTAAGAAATGATATTTTATAAATTGCTGCAAACTGAGAGCAAAAATTTTAATAAAAATAATATCAATCGTAGTAGTAAGCAGCATCTTTAATCTGAATGTCAAAGTGAAAAATTAAATAACTGATTAAAAATTAATAAAATTAAAATTAAACTAAATAAAAATAATATTAAATCACACAGTCTAATAATAAATAATAAGTAATAAAATTTAATATCTACGTTTGTATTTACTGTATTTTCTAATAACAACCTGAGCTTAATTTTCATTCGCTGATTCTGAACCATATTACGAACCTGAGCTCGTGTGAACCACATTACGAGACCCTGAATCGTAGATCATATATTCCCAAAAATTCTTCGAACTATAGAAGACTGGACATATACGTGATCGACGATCAATCTTTCAAGTAGCGGGCCAATGCAACAGCATCGCGTATTCAACGTTCAATAATTCAACTAGCACGATATATCGTGATCATTCTTCATCCTCTATATAACATATAACCCTTGTGTGAAATTATGGTAAAAGGTGATCGTATGAATCGCACACCGTATTACACCGTCCTCGATAATACTTTACATTTATCGCGCCGTTGCAAGATAAATCAATGACTGTGCGACAGTCTCATTTCGATTTATCATTTATCAATATTTGTAATCCTTTAAATTTATCCAACCGTGTTAAATAACATGAAATAAATAAATGAAGGAATACTCTTTGAAACAGGCTTACACGACAACCGAATGACATAGTAGCTGCTGATCTTTTTCACACGAATGACAGAAAAATTTAACATTCAGCGTATTAATTCCTGAAACTTTCAGAAGACATAAAATTCTCTTCTTTGTATAGTAAATAATCTGCAGATACTATGAATTCTTCTATAAAACTTTCTCGTTTTGGAGGTTTACCATTTTTATTTATGATTTTCAGGATTTTTATGCACGTAATAATTCAGTGATGTAAAAATATACAGAAAGTTGTATAATGTACAAACAAAAAGTACTTAAATTAAAAAACAATCGAGTTAAAAGTACATGTATAAAATTAAAATCTACAATCCACTCTTCAAGATTGTTAGACGTTTCGATAGTTAACTAGTTTTCATAGTTTTCACAGAATTTTAAAATTGAAAAATAGCTTCCCGATTGGAAATCTGGATTTCTCACAGTTTCTGTAGCAACATCGAGTTCATAATATTTTATACTGTCTTTTACAATTACTCCTTTGCAATTACAAATATTAAAATTGCATAATATCACAAAGTTTTTTTTATAAGCTCTCTCTTATAAATTATTTCCTTTATCATCCGTCTTTATCATACGATATTGTAATTATACTTTATATTTATTTTCATTTTATTGCACATTCGCTTTGCGAAGATACAGCGTTAAAATTTTACGATACTTTACTTTCATATAAGTATTAAAATAAATTTCCAATCATTTAATCGTTGCATTTATTTGTTTGTTTTAATTAACTGGCTGCAGATTTTTATACATTTCAAACACGTATCTTTTTGATATTAAATATACATAAAATAAATATACATAAAATAGTTGAAATATTTAGTGAACAGAAATTTGTTCAATATAAAAATATGAAATGAAATTGCATAAATTGCAGTTGAATAGTAAATATAAAATTCACTTAATAGCAATGTAAATGAATAAAAGGAAAAAGAAAAATAATATTTATGCCTTGTATATCCTGTTCTTTCGATAACTGTTTCTAATACATGAATTAATTAAAACATCTCATCAAGCGAGGATCAATGCTTCTCGAATTAATTACAGCGTTCCAGATTCCGTCATGGAATATGAACCACCCTATCCAATTCAGTTCTTGTTTATTCGATCAAAAAATCGTCCTATTTATTGCCGCTATTCCGCCTTGCTCGTCTCAAATAAATCTGTATTTTACAAACAGGTTCAAATCCTCGTCTTTATTGAAACATGCTTCATGCCGCTCATAACGTCACGTGCAAACGTGCATTCATTTACAGCGTATGAAGAAAAAGAAGAAAAAAAAGAAAAAAATAGGAAGCGTAAAAAAATTGAGAAAAAAGTATGCTAAAACTGAGCCATGACATTGAAGTATCTTATATTTAAAAGATTAAGAAAGATTAACTTGAGATAAATTTTTCAATAGTTACTAGAGTTTAGAACAATCAAAACTTGTGACATGGGAACATTTTGCACATTCGGAGTCTCTCATTTTGAAATAAATATCTGATTGAAATACTTTGCTTAATTAAAACAAAAATTAAAATAAAATATTTTATTTTATTACTCGTTTCCTTATTCAATAAGGAATTCAGTACAGAGGAATAGTAATCACTCTAATTGACGCCAGAAGTTTCGCACTGTTTCCGCCATTCGAGAATTGAGAAGTCGATTCGCAACTTCGCTTGAGAAAAAAAAGAAAAAGAGGAAAGGAAACTCCGATACTGAGAAGGGGAACTGAAAATGGTAATATTGTACAGCCGCTGAAAACCGCTTGGCGAAGATTCACGAAAGCGCGTGCACAGTAGATCTCATTAAAGCGCGCCGCTTGACCCCGTATTATTAATTGCACCACGCCAAAGGACTCGAAGGCGTGAGAGAGAATCGCAGAGGAAGAAAGACACGTCGAAAGTGAAAATGGCTCACTTGTGCACGTCCTTTCGTCGAGCATGAACGCGAATTACAGACTGAACTATCTTGCACGATTTTCAAGCGGTCCTTTTATCCTGGATAACGACTCGCGCTGCATATTATGAGCTATTGAAAATTTAATATAATATTTACGGATTACGTACGGCACATAAACATAAATACTACTAACATAATACAATGGCTACTAACATAAATACAATAATACGTGCAATATCGTTAACGTTTCAGTTGGGACTTCTTTGTACTAAATTTATATATTGTCGAATTTCCAGAGTTTGCTGCAATATTTCTTTTTCCATGAAGTTGGAAATTAGAATGTTTCACATGTTGTCTCGTAATTGGTTAAAAATTGTATTGAGAGAAAATAGGATAGAAAGTATAAATTACTTGGTTGTAACTGCCAGCAATTTATAACACAATTGTGCAATAATACTCGCCTTGAAACAATATTCTTCAGAGACAAAGTTCACAGATAAATTTTAAATAATGCGAGAGACTTTTAATTTTTTTCGTAAATTACACAAACAATTACAAAACGAACAATTACAAAACTGGAAATGAATTTGTGAAATTCAACTCACGATTCGAAAGGAATTCATCGCAAATGAGAGGAGCTTAGCTTCACGGCCACCTGATAATTTCTTAAATACTTCAGTTGGACAATAGAAGGAAGAAAATTTGTACGAGAATTTAGGTGAACCATGAGATTCGCTCGAGTTTAATTAATTGCCAGCTACCCTGGCCGCCGTTATTTTAATGCTTAACTTCGTAAACGTATAACGCTTAATAATTTGCATCCGTAAATTGAGTGAGCAGCCAACTGAATATTAGCCAGGCAAAAGTAATTAAAAGCTTGCAATTGGATCGCAAGGAGGTTAATAAGAAACCCTCGAACGCGAGAGACTCGCTCGAAAGACAGTGAGAAACTAAATCTCTCCGCGGAAACGTTCCTTACTTCTGCATATACATATGCATATTGTTACGAATATACAATCAGATCTCGCTGAGAACTTGCTCAGAACTGCGTTTGAAAAGAAGTATAGCCAGCAGCAGTTCTCTGGTGGCTGGAGGAGCTATTGATAAATTTAAGAAATCTGTTCATCTTTATCTGACTACTGTATTACGTAGTTTAAAGAGTTTAAAGATATAATTCAGTCAGAAATTTACAAAAGAATATTATAGAATATTTCGATTTTGTAATATGGTTAAAGATTAGTAATCGAAGGATCTTCAACGAGATTTCCGAAACATTTAAAGACAGAAACAAATCGAAATGTCTTCCTGACAATTGCACCAATCGTCGAGTGGCATTGTTACTCGAGTTAATAGAGTCCCGAAATTCTGCATCAACGCTGCCAGGCACGATTCTAAAATTTGTATAAACCCAGTTCATATTGAAGAGACGAAAAACAACCATCGAAATTCAGGTTTGAAAATAAAAAAAAAGTATTTGATATGGAGTATCGCTTGTGCTTGAACGAGAAATTCAACTACGAATGTTAATCGTTCGTAAGAGAATACAATTTATTTGAAAACTATAGTAGAAGTTAATATATTAAAATAATACTTAATAATAGAAAAAAATATTGAATAGTAGAAACTATATATTTAAAAAACAATATACATCAAAATAATAATTAATATGTTTCTTACGCCGAATGTCAAAACGTCGAATCATTTTTATAAGAATTTTTATAAAAAATACCGTGCCTAAAATATAAAATGAAATGTAAAATGTATACATACACGTTAAAGGTATCAACTTCATGCCTAACCGCGTCCGCATATTGTCAATCGAAATGTCAATCCCAAGTGGCGTGCTGCAAATTGTTTGCGCAACAATGTATTCTGTTTGTTATATCGGAATGGTCAGTTTATTAAACAATGTATTCCCAGCGGAGGAAAAACACGCCTGGTTATTCGTCCGCTTCTTCGCTTTTGCAAGATTGAAAAGCATTTATCCATCGTTGATATTCGTCCACAAAATACAACAAGCAATATTTACAAAACGAGAAATGGGTCAGAAATTCATTGAAGCCACGGCACAAAAGGGAAAACACAGAAAGCAATACGAAATATATTGCCATGCAGTAGTGAACAAGTCTTTTTCCCTTGTTGCTAATTGATTTTTTATGAAAAGTTCAATTCATCATTCGTTGAAACATAATACGAACTTTGTTGAAATTTGCAACGACGTATTTATCTACTGGAATATTTTCATGATTTTCTTTTTTATCGCAAAAGAAGCTAATTAACTAAANTTTTTTATCGCAAAAAAAGCTAATTAACTAAATAATATATGTTTCAATAATTTGATTAACTTCACTAACATTGATTAACGAGCTTTCAACGTGTTAAATCTTTGTCCGAAATAAGGAAAAGTGTCAAAGTTTGTGCATAATTCAANCTTTTTTATCGCAAAAGAAGCTAATTAACTAAATAATATATGTTTCAATAATTTGATTAACTTCACTAACATTGATTAACGAGCTTTCAACGTGTTAAATCTTTGTCCGAAATAAGGAAAAGTGTCAAAGTTTGTGCATAATTCAAGCGTGAGAAATAAATATTTTTAGTTCAAATAGCATTGTGTTAAGTAGTATTATTTCACTCAAATAACATTATGTTAAAAATACTAATATTATTAAATATTAAATTTAATATTTATAATTATAATATGTTTACCTATAGTACGTCAAATTTTTATTCCATTTTATTATATAAATCTACATTCAAGCTACTTGTTTTCATAATTTCAACTATTTATTTACAACAATTGAACAATTCTAAAGATTTTTAAACTCTAAATACATTTCTAACGATTATTCGACAATTATTTAGCTTTTTTCTAACAACTAAACAAGTTTAATTTCTTCTACACTTCTCGCCTGTGCTTGTACCACTTCACTTGATATAATTTTTCAATTCATCATTGCTCAAGCATGGAATATACTAAAAAACCAGTGATTTCTTTCCTTAATCGGTATTTCAGACTTTGAGACATTTCGTATCCGGTCTATTCTGTCTTTAATCAACTAAACTTAATAGAATCAGTCCGTAAATCTCTTGTCGCACAGTCGACTTTTTATCCAGAGACAGAATTTTATCAACCGAGGCTGTTTCTTTCTATCAGTTTACTTCTTACTTAGTCTTATCGTTAGTTTTGTACGAGACAGTTCTTTATATAAGAAATCTCCTTCGAAATTGATGGATGCCACGTGGATGCTTAAAAATACCATCTGCAATTCAATCTCCATTTCGAAAAGCCGGTTGGATCTTAGTAAAATCCAGACTGAATTACGCAGCTTACATTATTACTATCTAAAATCCATACTAGATTTCTAGAAGTCCAGGAATGGATTATAAGGAGGGCTTTAAGAAAGTCCTTAAGAATGGATTGCAGCTGTTGCATTAAATCCATTCATTCGTTTCTGTAATCTTCTATAACGGGGATATAATTTTTTTAAAAAACTACAGATATTTTGTTACAAGTACGTTGAAAAAATTCTTCATACTGCTTCAAATTCATCATTCTTGCATTTAACTAATATTGAATATTAAATAATCTTTGATTACTAATTATCTTCCCAACATTCTTCTCTCCTCATCTCTTCTCTCCTCTTATCATTGAACAATATTATATAGAATCCTCGAATTTTCTGATTTTCTACAATTATTCTGTATTAAGACTGGAACGTTATTCAAATAGCTTTGCAATCAATTGCCATCTCATTATTCTCCCATTCAACCATCATATTGAAGATATGCGATTGCTAAATATTTTTCTACTCTCTCAGTGCTGTTTCTCATTTCTTCTGTCCTCCAATTATTAAACAACATTAATTACCTAAAAAAAAGAATTCAAAACTTTTATGATTTTCCATGATTCTGCATTAAAATTAGAAACTCACTCAGATGACTTCGCGATCAATTGCCATGTCATTATTCTCCCATTCAGCCATCATATTGAAGATATGCGATTGCTAAATATTTTTCTACTCTCTCAGTGCTGTTTCTCATTTCTTCTGTCCTCCAATTATTAAACAACATTATACCTAAAAAAAAAGAATTCAAAAATTTTATGATTTCCTATGATTCTTTAGAGATTAGAAAGTTCACTCAAAATGACTTCGTGAATGAAGCTGAAGCGACAAAACAAAAACAGATGCCAATCTTCGCGATCAATTATTATGTCATCACTCTCCCACTCGACCGTCATATTGAAGATTCCAAGATTCCGATTACCAAATGCCTTTCCATTCTCCCTCGTTTCTTCCCTCTCGACTTATCAACTTCCACACTTTCCGTGTCCCCCTTCTTTCCATCGCCTGGTTTTCGTCCTCTTTTCGTTCTCGCCCCCTGCCCCGTGTCGCGATATTATTGGAGCGCCAGGAGAAAGCAGCGAGCACACAGCAGCGATCGAACAACGGCACCGTTGGTATTCCTAAGGGTAGAGGGAAGGACACCCGAGATAATGTCGTTTAAAGGCATAGGCTCGCTCCATTAAAATACCAGTCGTTCCCGGTAAATCTCATCGGGCTCTTCATTTTCGTGACCGTGTACAAGCGTGGTCGAAGCTAAAGGCCCGTCATGCTAACTAAACCGTCCGGTTATCCGGGGCAAAATGTCCTGGATGATGCTCTAGCCGATCCTCCAGGGGATGAGGACGTCCCTCCGTACCTTGGACGAAACGCGATGACGTCGATCGCGAGGAAAATTCGATATCGTGAGTGGTGGACCTTAGCGTTGAGCATCAACTGAAGCATCGAGCTTTATTTAGGTTTACTAGACGTCTCGAGCTCGAAAGCTCGAGTATGGAAACTTGGTGGCATATCGATGAACAAGCGATATATTATACTTGGACAAGTGTGGGAATTTGGCAGGGACGTGTAGAAAAAAGCTCGTAAAGTGATTTTGGATTAATAGTCTCAAGTTGAATTTAATTTAGACGCTTGATCAGCTCGAGTTTAATACAATTTTTTTCTTTTTTTTTTTTTTTTTTTTTTAATTTATATATGAGTTAGTTTCACGAGTGTGAACTTCTGGTTTAGGTGACTTGGAACATACTTCCAAGTTTTTATGCCTGTCCTTTTTTACCATGATCTCAAAGAGACTTGGAAGGATGTATGAAAGGATACTGAAAGACACTTCAGGTCATCTAAATCACAAGCTCGTTTTCATGAAGTGATTTGAAATTAATGATTTCAAGTTGAATTATCGAAATTCAGGATATTGCTCTCTATGATGAAACATGAATTGAGACATAACTACAAATTATATAGCGATTTTTATCGTTAAATAAATCAATTAAATTTAACAGGAAAATTTGTATACCTCAATTGAAAGATAATAATTTAAGAGACTTAATTATATAAAATATTAATAAGACGATACTAATAAATGAAAACATTTTTAATCTATATAATAGTATCGAAATTAAATTTGTAAAAGTGTAACTAATCACATAGTGTGCCAAATGCAATCTGAAAAATAAATTACCACAGTATCACGGGAGATTATGGTAAAAGTCAAACACGAATTGTTCGATATTTGCCAAGTTACACACTACGGCGATACTGTCTCAAAGTAAATAACTAACTTCAATTCTATGCTGTTGAATTCGAAAGTAAATAACCGGACTTTAAGCCTGGATTTAATCCGATTTAACACAAAATATATCGAATGCTGACTACAATGCGAAAAAATCGACGAATCTCCCTACATACGCTCCGAGACAAAAAAAATAGTACACTCTAAAAATTATTAAATTATCTTTTATTAAACAAATGATAGAAAATCTTTTTTACATGCATTCTTCCGTAGTGCAATACATTTTGTGCTATTAAAAATAAAGTAAAAATAATATTGATAATAGCGAGTCAAAATGATAGCACATTTCGTGAAAAACAATGGATAGAAATAAAAAGAACGAGTTCGATAATTGTTTAATACTTGGTATAACTTCCTTTGTATTTAATAATGGCAAACGTTTTTTGAGGCAAAGATTTATACAGTATTTTAATGATTTTTTAGCTTAGTTCTTCGCACTTCTCCACAATAATGAATTTTTTTTAATTCATCAATATTTGCGAATTGTTTTCCATTCTGGTGTACAGCCCTCGGCAAATTCCTCTAATAATTTTCTTTTCTATATTTCCTTTTTCTGTTTTTTTAGAAGAATTTTTTTGTTTGCAAAGTATTGCTCTACTGCTTTAATTTTCTTCCAATAAATTTTGTTTCCATCTTATCTTAATAAGCCTCCCACGGGTCGACGACTCGAAAGTTGTTGCTCCTTTCGTAAATCATGACAATAATCTTTGGGAAATTGCGTGTCTCGGTAATGACGTGTAACATACCACGCATAAATCCACGCCCAAGCATACTGATGCAATGATCTACGCATTCTCTTTATTTTATGATACGTAATATAAGAAAATATATAGAGTGTGCTATCTTTTATCCCGAAGTGTATTTCATTTGTTTTTCAAAAGATAAATGATCACTGTTCTTCTGCTGCAAGCTTCAAATTTCTTATACCTTCTCGCTTAATCGAAAGAAAGACTTTTAATATATTATATTCGTCTCGAGAAAGTCTTTACACGTCACAAAAATTGCAATTTAATTTTTGAAAAATTTTCTAACAATTTTCTAAAAATTACACTACCTGTAACAGGTGTATTTTGCTATTTGTCACGCTGTTAAGAATTTCCATTTTCGAAACGTTGACGATGTTTATAATCGAGTCAGCTTGGCTGAGATATAATTTGTCAACCTTACACTTCTGCTTAAAATTATCGCATTGTTTACAAAAAACGATAGAGAAAATGACGCGTATCAATGATCATTTTATTTAAATTCTACTTACAAATATATTCTGTGCGACATAAGCGAAATAATTTTACCTTAATGTAATAACATCTTGCGCGTGAATTGAAAACTCACCATCTAACGTTGAAATCTAATCTTTAAAAACAGAAACATCGCGACACATTTTTTATTAAATACATTTCACGCTGGAATATACTTTCAACAGTCGTGATTCACTGCTTCCTATTTCCCAGTGGCTCGCACTCAATCTTCAGTTTGACGATTTTTCCTCTCTCCTCCAGGAATCGCCGCACAATCTCTCCTTTCTCTCTCGCGCAATCCGTTTTATTCCCGAGCATTTCTTTCCCCCGTTCGCCTATATTATCGACCCCGGGTTATTTAATAGGACCCAGTTTCCCAAGCTATTTAGTCCAGGGACACGACAAGCTCGACGAACGAGAAATTGGTCAGCTCGGGCCGAAATAATGTCCCCTTCGTTCGGAAGCCGCGTGTGCTGCAGGTTTCTATCAATCGAGAACTACGAGGAGTATTAGTTGCTTGCTGCACACATCTGCGCGCAAGTGCTCGAATATTTGAGAACGAATCGCCTTCTCGGCTTTTTCGCACGGGGATGAAAGGAAATAAAGGAATTCGCAATTCGTGATTGTGTTTCATTCACGATCTCGCGGCTACGTTTTCGACTTGCATTATTTGAACTTTAACCGTTCGCGCCATTAAAGACGAAGGTACAGTAAAATGACTCGAATCACTTACAGATAAGTATTTTGTAATTGATGCTTGAAACTTGAAAATGATATTATTTTGATTTTCGAATCACTTACAGATAAGTATTTTGTAATTGATGCTTGAAACTTGAAAATGATATTTATCGTGAAATCCTTTTCTTCATATAAGTAGCGTAGTACTTGCAAGCAATATAATAACATTGTATCATGTCGATCAAGTGAAAATACATAATGTGAAAATATCGTATTAAATAATATAATAATATTAGTTCAAGATTTGGAAGATCTATTGGCCTAAGGTGAAGCCGAAAGGGTTTTTCAGTTTATTGTCTCTAGGAACCTTCGCATGGAATGAAAATTATAAATCGGAATAAATTTATAATCGTAAGTTCGAAGATTGACCTTTCATTTAATCTTAAAAGGTTACAGTTGAAAAAAAAAAAAAAAAAAAAAANCAAGGCCTATGAATCCTCTAATCCCAGTAAGATAGGGATCGGGAGGATTTAACCTCAGAAGCTCAGGGTTATACGATTAAGAAAGAGAAGTTTCTTGATTACGTTTGCTGATAAAGATTTCAAATTATCGAGGATCAAGGCGATACGTATAATTAGTACGTAGGATAAATAGTTCACTTTCTTTCTTTTTGCAAAAAAAAATGTAATTGGAACGTTTCGTCTGCGACGTGCGTTTCACGAAATTTATATTAAAAATTAATTATCAATTACTAGTTGATAGGATTAATAAAGTTCATTAATAAAAATATACATTGAAACCAAATCGCTATTCGCGATATCCGCAGTATTTAAATTTTATAATAATTTCCGTCAAACTGTGTTCCAATCCATTTCCTAGTGACCGTGGTTTCTATTGAGCTTCGTTCAGATTAGCTGAGGTCTTGACGAACGAAAGGATTTCTTGAGCCATCTAAATTAAAAGCTCACACTCGTAATTCTACGTTAAGTCAAATGAGCATGAGAACTTTTAATTTTAGCTAACTCGTAATTTCCTTTCGAATTTCTTTGCTTATTGTTTCTTTGCTCTCATTTGTCAAGAGACCGAGTGACTAATCTGAACGAAACTTAAAGGAACCGTGGCCTTGCTATTGAAATGCAAATTGATGGAAATAGTTAGTAGCTTAGGAACCGATATACTTCGTCTGGTATATAATTTACTGAAGAAAATTCTGTGGTCGTCTCAAAAAATTGTACGCTGCCTTTCCTCCAGTTGCGAGTCTCGCAGTAAACAAACTTTATAACTGAAATGTAATAAAATACAATTCAACGATATTAACAAATGTATTGCACGAAACACAGCTTTACGTAAATGCGTGAAAGTGGACAGTATAAACTTCAATACATCCATTCGCGCTCGTCGTGTATCGAAAAAATTATTTTCACTTATGGATAAATAAAATGGATTACGAGATTACACGCGTGGGTAGAGGAAAAGACAGGTAAAGGGGATGAAATTCAGCTGGTAATCAGAGGAAATGTGAAAGGGACAAAGTGAGATAGATAGAAGTAGAGGTGAGATAAGGCGGAGGTGAGGCATATATCTCTCGAGAGTGAGAGACGTGAGAAAATTCAGGGGACGGCGGTTATCACTTTCGTACGCCGACGAATGCCCATAAATATTTCCCGATATTGCGAATAATGAAAGGCCGTGCCGCGATGGTTATGCAACTGCGAATATTTTACTCGTCGACCCTTGAAAAGCTAAAAATAAATTCAATTCTCTTCCAGTCACTGAACGAGACGCACGCGTTTCGAAGAATTCGTTTTAAAGTCGCCCTGAGAATCAAAATTGGCGGCAAGAATTCAACGAAAGCATGTGACGAAGACGTATTTTATTTCAACATCGCTCGATTATTTTCTTCGTTCTACTTTAAAGAATAGCAATTTTTATCTACTTTTTGTAGATTTTCACAATTTTTTTTGAAATTATGTTATTTGTAGCATGTGACGAAGACGTATTTTATTTCAACATCGCTCGATTATTTTCTTCGTTCTACTTTAAAGAATAGCAATTTTTATCTACTTTTTGTAGATTTTCACAATTTTTTTTGAAATTATGTTATTTGTACTTGTCGATCTAAATAAACAAGGGCAATAAGACAGTTTTCGAATAATTACATTTTGTAATTATTATTTACACTTGCCAGTGTCGAGTAAAATGTTTTTTGCGAAACATTCGATAACGAAATAAAATAACTTGTCGATCTAAATAAACAAGGGCAATAAGACAGTTTTCGAATAATTACATTTTGTAATTATTATTTACACTTGCCAGTGTCGAGTAAAATGTTTTTTGCGAAACATTCGATAACGAAATAAAATACAGTAATTTTAAATGATTGGAGAGAAATCGGGAATTAATCGTATTAAATCGTAAGAGAAGTAATGTCTCATTCGCGGTTCGCGAGATTAATTATTCAGGGACAATATAACGGGATCGTTCAGCGGGAAAAGAGTGCGTGGCTCTCCGAGCCTCTTCGTTATTCTTAATACTTATTTTCGCAAGGTTATTTTTAACGTTAATGAATCGATGCCAGGTTGATCAATAGCTCCGCTGAAAGAAAGTAAGAGTTAAGGGCTCGTGAAGTGCACGCTTCAGTATCTGCTATATTTACTGGGACATCGTATTACGTACACGAGAACGAGATAATGATTC
>NIPQ01009547.1:0-51201 GCA_002806875.1 Lepidotrigona ventralis hoosana
CTTTGTGGTTGCGCGATCCTTTTTTTTCTTCTATGGTAAAACGACATTATGTGAAATTATTTCGTTCGCACGCTAAGGTATACGGTGCGTTTAACAAGCATTCTCGAATTGTTTAAAATATTATGAAGCCTTCGGTAAACGATGTATATTACATAAAATCTGTTGTACCTTCTTTTTCAGATCTGCAATGCAATTATTACGATTGAATTATTACATTTCGATCGACAGCAAAACGATTAAAAATGTCCGGCGAATTTTCTCCTTTTTTTGAAGTTTCATCAAACGATATGTATTATACATTATCGTACGTAGCTTTCCTTTTTTAAGATTTATAACATAATCGTTACGATTACATTTCGACCGACAGCGAAACGATTATAAAAAATATAGCTAAATGTAGATTGCATATTGGGATATAATGTGCATCCAGTTTTAGATTCTCCATCGTGTTTCATTTCAAGTATCAAAATTTGAATGATCAAAACAACAGTTATCAAATTCGATGAAAATGAACAGTGTATCTTTCATCTGTTTCGACCTGGATTCCTTTGTAATTTTTAATCGGAAAAGATTGATTAGCAAAGAACGAAGATCATCTTGAAGCAAAAAAGCGAATTGATTAGCAAAAAACAAAGATGATCAGAACCGAAAAGAAATCTTGAAATCAATATTGAGAAGTAACCATCTTTTGCACTCTTTTGACTTAGAATTAGAAATAGAATTTTTTGAAATTTTTAATATTATTTAAAATTTTCAAATTATTATAGATCACCTAAACACGGATAATCGTGTAACAAAAGCATAAGACATTAAATCAATTGTAGGAAATCAAAGGTGATATTGTTGTTGCTGTTTTGATTCAAAGTATCATACCCATGTGAAATTGCTGAATGTTTGATTAACAGAGAATTATAGCAACAAAAGAAGTTCAATTGAAATAAGAAATAAAATACAAACAATAGATATTGTCTGGATTTAAATTTCCATTTAAAACTAAATGTTAAAAATGGCACAAGTTATGTTAGAAAAGGCTCTAAAATTGAGTGTAAGACACAAATAACATCTCTTCCGTTTTCTTGATTTAGAATTCTTCCCACAGTTTTAAAATTATTAAATGCCATAAATTCATGGTAAAACCATGAAGCAAATCATACATCTTCTTTATTTTGCTCTGATTTAAGATTCCTGTTTTATCTAGAATCATCAAACGATTGATTACCTGAAATGCAAATAACTCCGTAACGAAGAAGGAAGTAATTGAAACCGAGTACAAGTAAATAATATCCTCTTTGTTGTCACTTTTTGTTGTCACAAGTCTTTAAACAAAATGTAGTCTGAAAGTTGGGTAACGGAGTTATCAAATTTCGGATAGAAGGTATTTCCTGCTGGCTTGCAGATTCAATGCGAGCGAAATATTGAAACTTTAAAATATTAAAGAGAAAAAGAAGGTGTAAAAAGAAATTACTTATGTCACGTTCCTCCGTCGCGAAAGTGTAATTCTTTTTCTTCTTGGACGATATTCTCGTGTCCAGACTGGCAACACATATAACTGTTAAGCGAGGAAATTGAATTTGTCCAATACATGAGCGCATGTATTCACTCGTAAATTTATAACTAGTACATTTTCGTTTAACGCGGCGCGCAACAATGCACCGTGCAACTCGAGTGAAAATGTTTCGAAGTTCCAATTCGAAGATGAAAAATTGCACGAAGCAATTTAACTTTGCAACATTTCTCGCGAACAATTGCAACAACAATTGCTAAATCCTTATTCCGCAGTTGGAACGACGCACGACGAGTATTAACAAAATGTCATTTTAAATTATACTCAGCTATTCCGGAGACAGTGTTTTATGTTATTTATAAAACTAAGATGTTAATTTTCTTGAATAAAAAGATACCGGCCTGAATTTTCCTCGAAATTATTTATTTTAACACTCAATTGTCAAATAACTTAAAACTCTGTTTCCCTTTCTGAGCACATGACAAAATAAATGAGTACATGTCAAAATAAATTCTGATTTTCTTAATTTTCACATTCTGATTTTATATTATAATAGAAAACATAGGCTCGTAAATGTATTACTCATGGGTAATTGAAATAAGTACTCTCATTGAGAAATGAGAACAATCAATTTCATTATTTATCATTCGATTGCAGTATTTATCTTCACACCTAGTTTCTAGCGGTTGAAATGCAGTATTTATCTTCTCACATAGTTTCTAGCGACGCCAAATTGTTTTTATGAAAATATGATATATAATTATATTAATAAATATTTTCAAATTGTCTTCCATTCTAGTATACGGCCTCTAATAAATTCCACCGAAAATTTTATACAACATTTAAGTCCGGAGTCTTGACTATTCTAAAACACGATTTTTTTTGTCTTTCGCTACCATATTAATAAATGTACATATTTCCGGCAATTCGTATGGCATACTTACTAATTTGTTCGTATACCATTTCAATATACCTTTTACTATTTAATTTTCCTGCAATAAATTTTATTTCCTAATTTTAGTGCTGGTATACTTTTCTAAATCGTTATACCATGGATCGATGACTCGAAGGTTATTAAACTTTTCGTAAATAAAGTTAACAGTAGTGAATGCAGTCTTAATTGCACCATTTTCCATCAATAAATACGACAAATCTCCCTCATTTCTTACTCATATTAACATGTTTTTTTCTAAATTGCAAATGGCACAGGTTATGTTTCTGCTTTAACCAAGGATTCGTTGCAATTTCCATTGTTTTCAGACGTTCACGATTCTTCGAAGGACGTTAAACATTCCTGAAACTTGTCGTAACTCATGTTTTCTCTGCGATTTGTCACGCAGTGCAGCTTGAATTTGATGCTACGTATTGTGGCACAATTGTCCCGAGTCGGCAATATGTCGGCCATATTTTTCTCCTCGTCCATAATTATTGGTATCTTTTAGTAAATTCGTTCTCATTTTATGACTTCTGTCAACTCTTCTCGCCATTTTTGTCAAAAAAATTGTGTTTTGTTTCTTCGTTCAATTTCAACATCGCGTGTTACTTCAGCTGTATGTGACATTTTACTGCGAGCCGTTCTTACATCTGTTAATTATAAAAACTGTATTTCAAACGAATGTTACACATTCGACAGCTTTCGTCCGACTGACGTGCCTAAATGTTTGACTTGTTCAATCTTCTCTACCATGAGGCTGCGTAATATTTACATTTCCGTTCTTGTATTTCTGAGAAATTTGAGCACTTTGAGAAAATGCTCAAGAGTATGATAATCTACGAATTCTCTCTACTTCCGATATAATATAAGATATAACTGTATTAAGTTGACGAACAATTTAAATTAATTAAACGAATGTTAATTGTTATTATTGCATTAATAAATTCATTAGTAAAATTAATATAAAGAAGAATCATGTTATTTATTATTATAAAAGTAATTTCTTATTTTTAAAACAAAATATACGCAAACTAAATTGATATATAATGACGTAAAATATTTTTCACACTATTTTCATAACAGACTCATTTTTCTTAATTTGGATTTGTACGGCTTAATTGAGGAGCATCAATTTATAACGTTGGAAATTTCGTACATATAACACAGTGTATTTTCAGAAATCAAATGTTTAGGTAAATAAAAACTTACTCAATTCTAACGTGTTTTAAAGCTTTTCTCCGTTTTTATTCCAAAGCTCTGATTAAAATTCTGTGCTTCAATTGTCTATGTTTCATTTCCAGCATCAAAGAAGGGAATATAAGGAATACACATTGTAAAACTGCATAATATAAGAAAATATAGAGTGTGCTAACGTTTAATCGTGGAATGTATGCAGTGAACTATTTATGAAAACAGATTTTATTTATTGTTCGTTTTCACAAAAATATCTCGAAAATCTAGCTGTGCTCATCACCCTTCATTGATCTACTAAAATTCTAAGTTATTTGCAAGCTTCAAATAGAGTAAGGAACTATTGAATAATGTTAAAGATTTAGTTCATCCAGAAAAAATTACCTCAAGTTATTTTCACGGATTTATAAATAAAGAGAGCTGCTTCTAAATAAAGAGAGCTGTTACTCTATTTTCAGCCAACGTGAAATACAAACCTCCAAATACAGGTCGACGTCTATCAAAATCTCTTGCGGATGGTCCTCAAAAACGAAAAGAAACAAAAAGTGAATCGTGATCGAATATTAAGACACGAGAAAACTTTTTTATTCTACGACGGGAGATTATCTTGGTATAACGACGTACAAATGTAGTAAAAGTATTTGCGTCAAATGTAAAAGCAACATTTCTCGGGATATTAATGTGTGATTTAACGCGTCACAACCACGTTACTATAAAATTTCACAACCAGCTTCGATTAGTAGTTAAATGCAACACCGTGCAGTACCGCGGGCATAACCTTCGCCGGAAGCAGCGGTAGAAATTGGCGGAGATATTTCTCTATGGGCGGCGATGTTTCTTGAACTAGAATTTGGCGTTTGCCGGTGAACCTGCATTTTCTTTGCTCCCCGACAAAGTCTCTCCTTTCGAGTTCGCCCAACTGCAGAAATTAGAGCAGAGAGGAGAACGAGCTGGACAAACTTGAAATTGAAGAGTATCGGACTATAGGCGGAGGCAGGCGTACTACCCGATCGATCTGAAAATATTTCTTAAGACGAAGGTAAATTACGGTGACGTTCGATGGCGGCTCTATAACAGATTTCCCAAGTGAATTAAAAGGGCTAATGGGATTTTATCCATTGTCCGTAGTCGCGCGTTATTGACACGATGAAACGCAACCAACGGATGATTAAATTTTTTGTATCTTTGCTCGGACAACGTTTGCACTCGAAGTGAATAAATTGTTGGAACGACTGTTTTTTCTTTGATCAAGCTGGATATACTGGTTTCGCGTGGAATACATAATAAATTGCTTCATCGTCTGAGGATCTGCGCTTTGTCGTCAATTGTACATTTAATTTTTTCAAGTAACAAACATGATATAAATAAACAAAATGTATTGCGTTATTTAGTATAAAATATATAATCTACGTAAATATATAATGAAATATTATTATCTATTACATCATCTATTTATATTAATTTATTATTCCTTTATTTCATTCAATACATTTTCCTTCAATATATTTTCCTTCGGTAAAAGGATGAAGTAAAAACGCTAAAACTTCTAATCTTCGTGGCTCTCACCAGTTCTGGCCATTTCTGCTGCAATTTCGTTTAAATTGCAGTGACGGTTAAAAAAAATTCACAAGAACTTTTCGTCATCTCTCCCGGATTGAATTCTTGTTTCAACAATAAAACGAGCCTCTCGTTGTAGAAACAATAGCGAAATAGCCAGAATTGAGAAAATCCGCTGAACTAAAATAATTTACCTCAAAATCTTTCGACGTTTGGCACTTGCAGTATAACTTCTGCATTGTTGAGAACTGTTCAATCGCCAGCTGTATTATTTTCGATCGAACTGCGTAGAGCGATCCGAGACGACCGAGTTAAGCCACTCATTTCTATCGTTTCTACTTTCTAACGCCTTTGTGCGACAGAAGTCGCCCCGCGGTAAACACATACACTTACACATGCACGCGAAACTATTTCACCGTATTATTGTCAACGAAGGCACCGCAGCTATGCCTGCAACTCCCGACACTTTCGGAGAGCTGCCTGCTGCCATTTGCAAAAATTATATGAATAACTCTTATTGCTGTGGAAATATTTTTGGCGAGTGTCACACCTAACAAACTCAAAATTCCTTCGCGCGTCAAGCCATCGTTTTCCAGATATGGAACATAATGCTGCTTTGGTCGCGTTATTCTCAGGTTTTCCACGTCTTCTAACGGCAAATTCTAACCGCTAGGAAAACATAACGAGGGCAAGAAGAACACGGGGGAGAACAGGATATTGATTTTCAGTCGAACATCTGAACTAGATCCTGACTGCAACTAACGTTTAGAGAAAGTGATTAAGCAGGATCAAATTAGTTTCAGGGCATGAATCAGATTCTACTCATTGGAAAGATGATCACCTGAGATATTTTCTTAACGTTTTTGTACCCTTTTGGTTAATATCCCAGTTTTTTTACAGTGCCACGTTGTAGTCGACGTCGAGAAGAATTCGACGACCTAGGACACCATGATTCGTGACATTATAAAAAATATCTCCCGAGGAAGGTCACCTTGAAAAATTCAGACATCGTACGTTTTTTGACATGTTAACATCTCACTTTTTTTATAATGCCACATTGTAGTCAAGGTCGAGACGAATTCGACGATTTACGACAACATGATTCGTCACTAGAAAGAAACTCCTCTGAGGAAGATAACTGTAAGTAATTTTCTCATGGCATCGTTCGTTCCTGATCTTGAGAAAACTTTGAAGGTGACTTTCCTCAGGAGATTTCCTTTCTAATAACACTAATGTTGATATCCCACTTTTTTTTAGTGATGCCAGATTGTAGTAGACGACGAGACGAATTCGATGACCTACGATAACATGATCTTGAAATTATTTTGAAAAACATGACTAATGTCAACGACATTAAAATGTAACACGTTATAAAGGATGATTTTCTGTTGAGTATAATTCTATACACAGTTCACACGCTTGAACTACGTTTCGCTGAGTTTTATCATATAAAGCAATATCATATTCATTAACAAATGAATACATTATTAATAAACTTTAGTAAATGAACTTCAATCAAACTGGCAAGCAAAATACTTTTGGAATGTTTAAATCATACTGTTACAACACTGCTTGAATTCCGTTAACATAGAGTTGCTTGCGTGTAATTAATGAGTAGAATGCATTTCTGTGATTACCACGTAGTACATTCACAGGCATTCCGCTGGTATACCGCGGAAACTTCGTAAGAGATGCCAAATCAGTCGATCGATGATCAGTATTTCGAACATCTCGAACATTTCGAAAATAAGCTGTATCATTATTCTCATTATTTCTATTTATTTATTTTATTTATTCCTTAGGATTAAATTCATTCTTTCATGCTCAAGGTCGTGATAGGGCGCTGAATTCGAGTGGCGGCTCTATTACGACTAAAATATTTGCCTTCTCTGGAAGAAACCTCAGATACTTTTTATAAGAAGAATCAATAAAGTTTAGCTCTTGTGGGACTGTTTTTTATAGCTTGTGTCGAACATGTCACACTACTTTACTATTCAGTATTACCAATCCAATATTTTAATTTTTTATAATCAATCGCGGATCGATCCTAATATAAAAATCGCGTTTTCCTTCACCATGACGAAATAGATATCCTGACATGAATTACTGTTTAGTGCTAATAATAATGGTATTATTAACATTATTTTCTTTTTTTTGAATAAATGGACAATCACATTTTATTCTAAAGAAATTGATGTTAATATGTCAAAAATTTTTTCAATGTTATCTTCACATTGAGACACCCCAGGCCATTTTTTTCAATAATATCAGACGCATGCTTCGAAACCGATTCAAATCCTATATAGTAAGTTTTTCTCAGCGTTAATAGCAGCCAAAATAATTCAGATATTCAGGTCAAAACTAACATCGTGTACGTACGACGACGAGACAAGCAAGGCCATCAAAAATGTGACACGCTGAATTCACGTGGCGTGCATTCATTACTCGTAGCTTTTCATTTGTGCCACATAATGGACTCTATCATACGTTTCACTTTTGACGTCGTGAAAACTGCATAAATAAAATTGTGCCATATTCGTCATACGATTCAATTTATTTCTTCCTCCAACTGAATTTCAATTTTCTGAATAAATTATTTTTTTTCGAAATACGAAAGCATGTACATTAAAAAAAATCAATAAAAATAACTTTGGAACTTGAATAATGTATTAAAATCTCGTTTGCGCTGGAAGAATGTAATATAAATTTATCACTATATAAAAATTCACTTCACTCTCTGTAACGGTCAACCGTGAAATTTATTTTGAAAATTTCAATTGACTTCTCTACAAAAAAAGTTTACAAAAATTCGTGAGAGTATATTCTCCTAAGATGTCCTATAAGTACTTTCACAGGTAATTAAAGAAACAAAAGAAATGTTCAAGTCTTTCGGCATCTCTTTCAATCTGCTTCTTCGCTGCAATTTTCAAGAGAAGATAACTGTTATCAAACGACGTTTTCTTTCGTGATATTCTAGTTTAACAACAAAAGAAAAATGCTTCTTTCTCGTCACTTAATGTTTATTTTGAAATATTCCCTAATTTTGCGCGCTAAATAACAGAATATTTCTTCGAATTTTAAAGAAATTTAATAACAGAATATTTCTTTGGAATCTGAAGAAATTTAAACAGATCGATCCTGTGATTTCAGTAGCGAATGAAAAAAGACAGATTCAAAAAAACAATAAATCTTTTCATTCTTTGCTGAGAGACATATCTACATGACAATGACAAGCGTTTATGTTTCTTTCCAAATAAAATACACCAATTTTCCAATAACTGGCAGACATTCTATTTTAATGATACAACAATGGTATTCAAAAAAACAGCACAGAATCAGATAAAATCGATCCATTGTGTTTGTAATATGACTTTCCAATAACTAGCAAATCTTCTGCCTCAGTAATATAAAACCATAACATAAGAATAAGTAATATATACAAAATATGAATGACTAAAAGCTTAAAAACAATATTTTCGTATAGAGGAAGATCTATTATATTTGTAATATGATTTTCCAGTGACCAATGGACATTTTGTTTTAGTGATACGATTATTATGTTTCGAGAAATGGTGATTCGAATGAAGGAGGCTCTATTATAATATTTTCAAAATAGCATAGAGTAGAATATCTAAGTTTGTGTGCGTGCGTGTGTGCATTACTCACCACATATTCTATTTCAATGCAATTACAATATTAAAAAAGTAATAATTTATATGTGAATGAGACTCTATTACATTCGTAATATTTATATAAAATATAATAGAATAGAATAGATTGTCCAAGTATGTAAATAAACAGAACAGATGTCAAACTAGAATAAACAGAGTATCTGCATTACTCGTTGCAATTACAATATTGAAGTTGTAATAGTTTGGTTGTGAAGAAGGCTTTATTATTTTTAATAGTATTTTCAATAGTATAGTACAGAACAGAACATTTAAGTAAATAAACAGAATATCTGCATTATCTAGCAAATATTTTATTTCAATACAGTTCTAATATTCCGAAAATAGTAATTTGGATTTGAAGGGATCTCTGTTGAATTTATAATATCTCGATGAGTCATCCTCGCGTTTTTCTCGACGTATTGATGAATTAAAGGAAGAAAGTGAATCGAGATGGTCGAATCTGCTACTCGCCTGTATTATACTTTCGTACATATATATCATCGGATCTTCTGGCAGCGTGCTAACAAAGAGCGATTCGTACTCAGTCGACAAATGGCCGGTAGCATCTCTAGGGCTAGAATAAAATATAAAAAAGCCAGCAGAACGAGGCGACAACGCATTATGACCGATCGTATTTCCACAAAATTGCAACGCGTGGTCGTTCTCATCCCTGGATTGAATCCACTTCTTGCTTTGCGAGAAAACGACCCTCTGCCGCGAAACGAAACGAAACGAAGTGAACGGCTAACTGGACAACACGAATGAAAACACAACATTCTTTGATTGAAACTTTTTTTAACGATCCATGACGTTTTTCTGCGCTCGTGTAGATTTTTGCGTCTTATACTCGGACACGTTCGTTCTTTCCTTCCACGTGTAAAAGTGTTTCGTGTAAATAACCCAATCATTTTCTCTCTCTTTTTCTATGTATGGATAAGTACTTACGACGTAACTACTTTATCGATTCTGTTTCATTTAACACTATTCCGCGCACAAACTTGCGAATGTGCTTGAGTAGTCATGCATTTGTGCAAATTGTTGGCGAAAGTATTCGAACATTCTTAAAAAATTTTTACATTATTTTAATTTATATAAAATCAGTTTATTAAATTTTTTTTAGAAAATTTTTACGAATATATATTGCACGTGTTATGCCAAATATTTTTGATCATGATCATTTTATTATATCAAGGCAAGTGCAAGTTCAATTAAATAGAAATATATCTATGTATAGTATCAAGTGAAATCGCCAAATTTTTTAGATAATAAGTGTTAATAAGTCATAAAATCAATTATGTCAATAAGTCACAATATTCAATGGAATTACTCGTTATATAATCGATTAAGATGGTTATTCACTAAATTAGTGTTAAGTATACATTCATAATAAATATCTTGCAAATATTGCATTTTCAAATCGACACTGAATGTGATTCTAAACGTGATGATGCGCAATCGTGTTTCAATGGAACGTTAATAAAATTTCAAAATGTTTTGTATAACTTGTTGTATCTGTAGAAAAAGAAAAAGTGATTGGAATGCTTTTGTAAGTCGCTGTATACAGCGTTACGTAAAATATGTTGAAATTTCGCTAGCATTGCGGTGATTAGAATGTTCATAAATTCGCGTTAAATTTGTATAAATTAGTTCCAGATAGTTCAAATTTGTATTCAAATAAAACTACAGAAATGCACGAATACGCAGAATATCTGTCAAGTATTACGATTACAAATACGGTACTTGCTGTGATATCTATTCGAGATAAATTTCTGATAAATTCCACCTTTACGACGATTTATATATTTCCACCTTTATGTCAGATTTATAAATATGGGATTCGCTGTTCCCCAACGAAATACCAACTATTAAGCTTATATTTTCCAACGAAATTGTGAAATTTCATTACTAATTCCCGTTGCCCCTCTACTCCACAAAAGAAGTATCAACAGAACATCCTGACATCAATTTTGAACGAAATTAATTTTATCCAATTATCGGACGCGAGCATGGGCGAAGTTTAATAGTTTTACTAGAAAATATGTGATTCATAATCTACACCATGTATCGCAAGCTTGATAGTTATATCTCACTAGCGAACTGCGGATGTCTACGCGATCTCCTATTTCCTTTTTACGAATCTGAAAATGCATACAGCGTTTTTAACTTTTCCGACAAACAGTATCAGAATGTACTACAAGTAAATAAGTAAATGTGAAAATTTTTATTGCATAATATTACATTCTATTAATTAATATAATAACAATGATATCAGAATTATATTATTAAGAAGGAAAAGTGTTACATAAACATGTTTTATTAAATATCAAAGCTACAAGTTTTCTCGACTAACTGATACCCGTCAATATTAATAAGAACTGCATACATAGTATCACAGCGTTTTTAACTTTTCCGACAAACGTACGATTACATGCATTATTACTACAATGACCGTTAGCAATATACACAACCTCTCTAACAATTAACCCCTTGTCCTATTTTACCGAGTTACGCCTGTGGTACGAATTTATGGTTTCGATTAGAAAAAAGGGCAGTATATATTGCTGTTCTGTGAGATTCGAATTCGAAATTTCTTCAATTGAGGATCAATGAATAACCAGAACGTTTCAACGTGATTTAACTGTAAAATAAACTGTAATAACTAACAACGTAACATAACACTTAGCTAAGCTTTTTAATTTTTGGTAATGTAACTCGAGGATGTTGAAAGAAATATCGTGAGGCAACATTTCTTGGCAGAATTAAATGAGAAACCATTTGAAAATTCTTTACCTTCATATGATATTTTCTCTCTCCCTTTTTTTCTCTAATTCTTAATAGCGCCTCGACACCGTTTGAAACATCCTTAACATTAAAAAAATAAAAATAAAAGATAAAACAAACGATTTCTTTTCACTATCATTAGGCTCTCTAAACTTTTCTAGCAGTATAATTTTATTTGAAAAAAAAACAAAAGAAAGAATTAAAACGTTTTCCCCGTGATAAATCATTTCCTTTGAAATTCCCGCTCGGATGTTTGAATCTAAAATTCGACAAATTCCTGTCCGCCGGCGTTTTATCCACTTCAATCGGCAATAAACCAAGAAAAATCGTGATTATCCTTAATTTAACAGGCGGCTGAATGATATTCGTGTGTCACATAATTTGCTTTAGCACAAGCACGCACTGCGAACGCGTTTCTCATACTTTCGTAACGCGCAACGTTAGCAAAGTAATCGATTAAAGAACGCGAAATTTATTACCATTCTGAAAATACCAAGTGTATTTACGCGAAATCTAGGGAATTTATTTGAATGAAATCAATTTCCTCTAGCCATTGCCACGATTGAAATTCACGCAGAATGCACGCACGTATGCGCGCGCGCACACACACACACGAACAGCACAGAGGCCCATAGGCACATACAGGCTCATGTACTATTAATTCCACGACACACGATGACGCGAATATGTTTTCCTTTTTTATATGTTTAAGTCCACCTAAATATCGTTTCTAATTGAAGTGACGATCCAAAAAATATTTTTCGTCTAACGTCAAAAATGGTATCGTAAAGCCAATAACCAATAACAGTATTCCTTTCAAGGACTTTTCAAGGTCACTGATGTTTTTCTTCATATATCAGTTTCTTTTTTTTTTATTGTTCTTTATTTTCTCTTTACTCCTTTCTTCTGTATTGCGTAGCTGGTAAAGAACAAAACTAGTTTGACGATTTAATTTCAAGTCCAAAAATCAAAATTCACGCTTGCGAAATTACTCGAAGTATTACGACCTAAACACAAACAGTGATTCTTGAGTGTAGAGACGTATCGGCTAACTATAACGGATTCAACTCCACAGATAGAAGACGCAAATTTGAGTGTTTAAATGCTCTCTGCCTTTTTCTTTTTTCCTGTTTTTTTTTTCGATCACATTCTTATACAAGTCTGTGTCACAATTTTCGAGGAATTTTAGAAAGTAGCGATCCTCTATTGCTTTCTTTTCCTGGTCAGAGGGAGTGTGACAACCCCATCATCACGTAAAAATTCAAGCCATTGCATGAGAACAAAGGAAAATAATGAAAATTATGGGTTTACTTCACTTTAGTAGAAAATTTTACTTTAATAGCAGAAAATTAGTAGAATTCCGGCTCCTTCCGAGTGTGAGGAAGCTGCAAACGTGTTCAAATCGTCGATTAGCTGGAGTCCAAGTAAAAAAGGCTGTTATCTTCTCAAGAAGCAGTAACGAACCTGTTCGATGTAATGGAACGCATAATACGTTTCAACATGGTCTCAGAAGGGGAACAATTACCTGACAGGAAACCCACAACCCACAACAATTACCCACCGGACTACTCGCGTTTACAAACCAATGGATGCACTTTCAATATAATAAACACACAGTTTACTGCTTGACAAAAGTAGCCTAAAAAAAATAAAGAAATAAATTTTTCATCGATGAAATGAAACGAAAAGTCCAATCGAGGAATCCAATTTTGATTACCGCCTTTTGCCCGCGTTGGAGCGAAAAACTTCCGGGGGATTCCCTCCTCTCGAGTCGGATTTTTGTCGCTGCTACTGAAATAATCAGATTATACAATGTTTGTATCGGCTGAACGCAAATGAAATCCGCTTATGCTGCGCATTAAATACGATTCTCCTAGTTGCCTCGCAGTTCAGTTTTATCGATATTTATTTACGTTGTGCAGGTGAACTTCGTAACGTCGTAACGAACGAGAGAAACGATCTTGCGACGACATGACGAAATAAATGATTTCGCATTGAGAAATACAGAGGAGAAATATACGTATCGTACGCACGATGGAAAATTGTTTGTATTTTAAATCGCGAGAACTATGCAATTGATCTTGCAAGATTTTCGAGAGAAGAAAGTATATATTTGTTTTCTTAATTAATAATGGTAATATCTTTATCTCTATCACAGATAGTGGTATCTTTATCACAATATCTTTGAAAAAAACGAAATTAGTACTAAAGTAGGACCTCCATACTTTTAAATGACCCTCAGTTAGACAAAATTTTCAAATATTGTCAACTTTCTTCTTTCGGCAGAATGTCCTCGAAGAACAATTATCGACACTTTAAATTGCTACAGTTTTGCAAAACAATATCCTATAACGATATAGTTTGAAGCGTTCAATTTGAAGCATAAAATTTCTACTTTTATTTTACTACTGAATCTTTTACTTTTGCTCTTTTCCCTAAAAGGTTTTTAATTTTTGAATCCCACGGAGTATGTAGATTACTATTATCTACATAAATGTCATCTAATTTTATTTATCGGCTGGTGATATTACGATCCTCCGGCAACGATTGGTGCCTACACATGTCGAGTCCAAATTTTTGTAATTCTTTCTGACACAATAATACATTGGTCTGTTGATCATATACTATTCTGTCCATCGCCAGTTTCACAATCATTAGCATTCTTATCTTATAATTATCATCTAATTTTATGTATTCACTCTGAAATAATACGTTCGTCCGGGACTTACAGGAGTTTACGTAGGTGTTTACATAGGACGAACAAAAGATTCCAACATACACTCTGCCAATATCATATCAATTTAATTATCTTATGTTATTCTAAGTTACGGTGATCAGAATGAAAACCATAAATTTCTATCTAAATATCATATAATTTTATCCATCGTCCCTGAAGTATTACGGTCCTGATATTGGCTTACATAAGACGCTTCAGAATTTTCGACAATGAATTCGTCAGTATGTAATATTGATCTGGTAGACTTATATCATTCTACGCGATGCGTGATTCACTAATGACACCATTATTTTCTACATAAATATTACTAAGTTTATGTATCAACACTAATTTATCCTCCGGCACCCATAGGTGTTTACATATGTCGAATCATAATATTCGGCACTTATTTTGTAAATAAATCGTATCTACCATATTGCCTTATAATATGCGACGGAGGAGTTCAAAACCGACACATTCCTTTCTACTTATGTATCATTTAATTTTATTTCTTGATTCTGGTCAACAGGAGCCCCCACATTTTATGGTGTTCCCCCGTTAATAGGGGCTTTTATATGACGTGTCATAATTCTTGTCATTCAATCTGTCAATACATAATATCGATCGAATGGTCTTACATTACTTTGGCGTCGCGGCCAATGCAAAATGAAAGGTCGTAGACACAGTGAATTGCTTTTATTAGACAGATCAAAACCTTCAACATTCATTCTGTGAATTTATCACATCTACCTGATGGTTTCCTAGAATTCTACTCATCATGGTGATCAAAATGAACAGCAATCGTTTCTACATAAATATCATTTTATTTGATATATTAACATTGAAATGTTAAGGTTCTAGGCACTGAGTAGTGCCTTTGTATCTCTAAATAGATTTCCGCCTTACTTTATTCATTGTCCCTTTAATATTACTGTGCTTTCGCACTTGTAGGTATTTACTTATGACGAATCAAAATTTTGACATAGATTCTGTCGTATCATATAGGTATGATGGTCCCATGATATTCTACATATCGCAGTGTTCACTCCATTCCCTTATACATAAATAATATCTAACTTATAGTTAATAACATCCCGAAATATTACCATCCTAGATAGGTGCTTACATATGTCGAATAAAAATTTTCAACAATCATTCTGCAAATATATATTATTTTTTTGACTGATCTGTATTACTGTACGCATCGCGAGGCTTTGGACAACATTATTTTCTACATAAATGCCATAATAATTCATCAATCAATCCTGAATTGATACGGTCCTCCGCGTTTGACATGTGCCTACATATGAATAATCAATATTATCGATATTTATTTCATGGATATGTCATACATTGCAAATCGTCTTGTATTATTCTACTGATAGCGGGTTTCACAGTAAACACCAATCATTACAATATCAATATTATGCAATTTTATTTATAAATCCTGATATATTACGGTCATCCGGCACTGATAGGTACTTAATTATGTCGAATCAAAATTTTCTGAATTCATTCTGTAAATATATTATACAAATCTGACTGTCTTGTAATTTTCTACGCATTGTGGGTATCACTATTTTATCAACATATATATCATTTAATTCTATGTACGGGCCCTCAAATATTGCGGTCCTCCGGTTCTGATAGTGGCTCACATATGACGCTTCAAAACTTCGATATTTAATCTGTCAGTATATAGTATATTCCTGATTAACTTGGATCATTATGCGCATCGAGAGCGTCAGAATGGACAGAATTTTTTAATATATAACGATAACCTATTCTACGATATTCTATTTGTCGACCCCGATATATTACGGCCATCTAGTACGATACCAGGATCGCATAAGAAAATTCAAAATATCGATATATATTCTGTCAATATATTATATAGATCGGAAGACCTTGTATTATTCTACGCATCGTGCGGATCGTAATTTCATTATTCATATCGAGGACCTAATATTATTAATCGACGCCGAAATATTACGGTCCTTCTGTACGGTTTGCGGCATTATCGTGACCGTAATGAATTTTCGACACTAATTTTTTGTATTATCTAGATCTGATGGTTTTATATTAATATGTACCTCGTGGATATAACTATTAATAAAATTGTTTAATATATAACGACGATTTCAGATTACTATTCGACCCAATGTGTATTGAGGTCCTCCTGTGTGTTTTGGAACTTAATTATTATATTTCAAGAGATTTGACATTCAATCTGTCAATATATTATCTCGATATGATCGCTCTATGTTATTCCACGCATCGCGGGGCACAATATTTTGATATACAACGACGAACTATATCTCTTTCACGATCCAGATGTGTTTCGGCCCGAGCCTTACATTTGACAATTCAAAATATTCGACATTCATTCTGTCCAAGTATTATGCCGATCTGACTCTCTTATAATATTCTACGTATCGTGGGAATCAAAATAAACAAAATTTTCTGATACATAACGACCATCTTATAATATTTAATGACCTTGAAGTATTATGTTTCTACTGTACATTCCAGGGATTACATATGATAACTGGAATATTCCGATATTCATTCTGCCAATATGTTATCTCGACCTTGTATTGTTCTACTTATGACGGTGTTCACAGTGGACATAATTCACTAATATAAATCAACGTTATTTATCGGGTCCGAATTATTACGCTTTAACGGTACGGTTCGGAATATACATATGATCATTCAAAACTTTCTGAATTGGCTCTAACAATATATTATATCGACCTGATGTTCTTATATTATTCTAAGCATTGCGTGGATATACAGTATACCACTTTTAAATATATATAGACGATCTAGTATAATCTATCAACCCTGATGCATTATGTCCGGTGAGATTCGTGGCTTACATATAACTTTCAAAGTATTCGTCATTTCTACCAATATATTGTCTCGAACTGATTGTCTTGTATTACCTTGCGTATCGCCGGTATAAAGATAAAGGCAATTTTTTGGTACATAACGACGGTTCGGTGATATTTATGAACCCAAGAAGTAGTACGGTCCTCCGGGTCGGGGCATATACATGAGAGATCAAAAACATCTACATTCATTCTG
Organism: Lepidotrigona ventralis hoosana; assembly: GCA_002806875.1. Classification (NCBI taxonomy): domain Eukaryota; kingdom Metazoa; phylum Arthropoda; class Insecta; order Hymenoptera; family Apidae; genus Lepidotrigona; species Lepidotrigona ventralis. The sequence goes on from NIPQ01009547.1 coordinate 17,445, forward strand.
TCAACATATTCTATCGATCTCTTGGTCTAATGTTATTCTACGCATCACAGGGATCACAACGAATCCACTTATTGATAGAGATCGACAGTCTAATATCATTCAGCCACCCCGCAATATTACGGTCCTCCGGTAGCTTTCGGGGTTCACATATAACTTTTTTAAATATTCAACATTAATTCTGTCATTACATTATCTCTAACTGATGAACATATATTTTATCTACACTTCGACTGAGGATCGTACTACTTCGCGGTCGGTGAATTTTATTAAGTCGTCGTAGTATATTAAAAAATACTTTTCATTGTCATCCTTGCGATGTGTAGATTAATGTAGGATCATCATAACGGGAGAACATATAGACAAAATGAATATCGAAAATTTTTAATGGTCATATGTAATCACCGAACAGAACTGGATGTCTGTAACACTTCGTGGTGGTTTAATAACACATCGTCAATGTTATATATTAAACAATTGTGTCAACTGTTATCGCCGGGATGGGTAGAATAACATGAGACCACCAGATAGAAATAATGGTTTGACAGGATTAAGGTCGAAAATTTTGAACTGACATAAGTAATCCACGAAGAGCAGTGGAGGGCCGTTCTACCGCGGGGTCGATAAATAATATTAAATTTTCCTTATATATTAAAGAATTCTTTTGTTTTGATCCCCGCGATGCGTGAAATAATATTACACGGTCGGATCAAGATAATATAATTACAGATTGAATGTCGTAAATTTTGATTGAATTGCCATATGTAAAATCCGAAACATACCGGATGACAGTAATTTTTCGGGATCGATCTATAATATTAGATCGCCGTCATATGTTAAATAATTAGTTTCATTGAGAACCCTGCGATGCGTTTAATAATATAGGTTTATCAGATCGACAAAATATATCGTCTGAATGAATTTCAAAAACTTTGATCGAACTTATGTAATCGCTGAACAGCAATGGAAGACGGTAATATTTCTGGTTCGATTAATAATATAAGATCGTCTATGTATATAGAAAATTCTGTTCATTCTGATCACCGTGGTGCGTAGAATAAAATAAGAATATCAATTCGAACTAATACATTGACAGAATTGATTTCGAATGCCTTGAATAAAAATATGTAAGCGTATAGGTCGAACGTTTAATATCGGGGTAGAAACATAATAAAAGATATTTGTTATATATTAAATAATTGTGTTCAGTGTGGTCCCCACGTGCGTATAATGACATAAGAACATCCGTTCTAAATAATATATTCACAGAATGTATCTAGAAAACTTTGAATCATGAAATGTAATCCCCGAAACGTACTGCAGGCCCGTAGTAATTCGAGTTCTATAAATAACATGAGGTCGTCGTTATATATTTAAAAAATGCTTTCATTGTGACATCCATCATGCGTGGAATAATATAAGAATATCAGTTCACGAGAATATATTGCCAGAATGCATGTCGATGGTATTGAATGTTCAAATCCGAGCTGCGAAGTGTACGGGAGTACCGTAATATTTTGGGTACGATAAATAATATTAGATCGTCTTTATAAATTGCGTTCATTCAAAACTCCACTATGCAAGAATAATACAAGTCCATCAGAACGAGACAATATATTGACAGAATAAATGTCGAATATTTCGAAATGCCATATGTAAGCCACGAACACGTTGTACTGAAACAATTCGATAAATAACATTAGGTTATAAACTGAAAAATTATGGCCATTATCTTACATTATTCGCGTAAAGCGAAGGATAATGTAAGACTACCAAGTCGAGATCATATGGTGACAGAATGAAGATCTAATACTTCGAATTGTCATACTTAAATCCCACCCGAGAACAGTAAAATTTCGGGGTCGTAGGTAACATTAGATCGTCGTTATATGTTAAACAATGCATTCATTGTGATTACCGCTCTGCATAGAATAATATATGTCCATAAATCATTTTAAAATGTAGCCGAAATTAATGTCGAAATTTTTGGATTTTGATATGTAATCCCTGAACTTAACCGAAAATAATAATATTACGGTGTCATTGTATAAAACTAGACGGTCATTATATATTGAATAGTTTTGTTCCTTGTGATCCTCGGAATGCGTTGAATAGTATAGGACCTTCAGGTAAAGAAAATATATTGATGTAACGAGTGTCGAAAATTTTTCACATCATAGACAAGACCCGAACATCTGAAGACAAATACTTCGGGGCCATCGAATAACGCTAGGTCGTTTTATAACAAATACCGTTTTACATTAATACCGCTAGATCGTCGTTTTATAACAAATAATAAAAAATTATAACAAACGTTCCTTCTGAACCGCGCGATGAGGTAGAATAATATAAGACCATCAGAACGAGACAATATATTGACAGAATGTATGTCGAATATCTTGAAGTGTCATTTGTAACCCTTGAACCGTACCGGGGGAACTTTATAATTCGCAGTTGATAATTAATGATGGACAGTTGTATAATGATGGATAATATATTGGCAGAATGAATGTCGTAAATAGTGGATGGACATATGTAGGCTACGAACCAACCCGGATGTGCGTAAAATTTTCAGGCATATAAATATGATTAGATCATCTTTATATATTAAGATATTGTGTTCGCCGTGATGCGAAGAATAATATAAGAAAATCAGAGCGAGAAAATTTGCTGGAGGAATTAATATTGAATGCTTTGAATGGTCACATGTAACCCCAGAGTCGTTCTGAAAGACTGTAATACTACGGGATCGATAAAAAATAATAGAAAACCATTACACATTAAAGGATTACACATTTTGTTCCCCGAGAAGCTCAGAAAAATATGAGACAATCAGTTTGAGATAGTTAATTGACGGAATGACCGAATCGAAATTTTCATTGAATGAATTCATCGAAAATTTCGAAGTGTCATATGTAAGCCCCATATTTGAACGAAGGACAGTTGTATTTCGGGGTCGGTATATAACATGATCAACACATGGTCGTATATCGAATAATTGTTACAATTATGTTCCGTACGATAAGTAGAATAAAACGAGACAATCAAATGGAGATAATATAGTGACAGTATTATTGTCGAAAACTTTCAATATTCATGTGTTGGTACAAAAACGTAACTGTAGGATAGACGTAATATATTTTTTCCGTATTTCACATTTTTTACATTTTCAACGTTCTATATTAAACAATTGAGTTCATTGTGATCCCCGCGACGCGCAGAGTAATACAAGACCACCAGTTTGAAATAATAAAATGACAGGTTGAATATCAAACATTATCACTGGTCATTTTTAATCCCCGAACCGATCTGGTAGGACCGTTATACTTCGGCGAAGATAAATAAATATATTCGATCTTCGTTATATATTAAAAAATTGTGTTCACTGTGAATCCCAAGATGAGTAAAATAATATAAGAATATCAGAGGAAGGTTATCTATTGAGTGCAAATGTAGAATACTTTGAATGATTATATGTAAGACCCGATGCGTACCGTAGGTGCGTATTATTTCGGGGACGATAAATAATATTAGATATCTGTTATAAATTAAAGAATTGTGTTCATTGTGAACTTCTTCATGCTCAGCATGATTCAAATCCTTCAGATCAAGATAATGTATTGATAGAATGAATTTAGAATATTTTGAATTATCATAAGTAAGATCCAATACGTACTGTAGGACCGGATTATCATGGGAACAATTAATGACACTAAATCGTTGTTTAACACTAAAAAATTTGTTTATTTTGATGGCCGCGTGCGTAGAATAGTATAAGAAATTCAAATCGTGATAGCATGTTAATAGAATGAATGTAAAATACTCTGAATCATCATATATAAGCTCCGATCCCTCGGAATTTCGTATTACTTCAGAGACGGGAAATAATACTAAATCGTTTATTTATATTAAAAAATTTGTGTTCATTGTGAGCCTGCAATGCGTAAAATTATATGAGACCGTCAGGTCGGAATAAGATATTCGTAGAATGCATGTAGATAACTTTGAATTATCATACAGTAGCGTATTGTTTCGGGGACCATAAGTAATGCTATAACGTTGTTTATATCAAAAAATTGTTTTCATTGTTCGATGTTAGCTATTAGGCAGAGAAACGTTATTCCATGTTAGTGAACAGGACGAGAAACTTCCTTCGATGGTAGCGAGCAAGCCGAGAAAAGTCCTCCGATCTTTGGCAACGAGGCGAGAAAATTGATTCGAATTTAGCCATCAGGTCGATAAGCGTCTTTCGATGTTTACCATCAGGCAATAAAGCGACAATCGATGTTATACATCAGGCCTAATATCTTTTTTCGGTAATGAACATCCCGCCGAGAAACGTCATTCGGTGTAAGCTTCTAGGTCGAGAAATATAATTCGATATTAGCCATCAGGCCGAGAATCGACCATCGATATTAGCCATCAGGCTGAGAATCGACCATCGATATTAGTCATCAGGCCGAGAATCGATCTTCGATGTTATCAATCAGGCCGAGGTTATCCCTTCAATGATAGTCATCAGGCCGAGAATACTACTTCGATGTTATACATCACGCCGTATTTCGTAATTCAATATTAGCCATCTGTTCAAGAAATGTATTTCTATGTTAGCAATCAGGCTGAGGATCTACATTCAAGTTCGAGGAACATACTCCGAAGAAAGTCATCGGGCCGCGAAAAATACATCGTTGTTAGTCATCAGGCATAGTATCCACCTTCGTTGTTAGCCCTAAGGGAGTGAATATACTTGTTCGCCATCATTTTAAGAAACGTACTGTGATGTTAGCCGTTAGGCCGTGTAACGCAATTTGATGGTAGCCATCAGTCCGTGATAAATAATTCGATGTTAGACATCAGGCCGAAAAGCTTGCTTCGATTTTAGCCATCACACCGAGGAGATATATTTGATGTAGGACATCTGTCCCAGAGATGTCCTTAGTTGCTATACATCGGGCAGAGAAACAGACTCCGCTGTTAGCCCTCAGACCGAGAAACGAAATTCTATATTCTCCATCAGTACTGGGAACGCTAAAATAGTAGCCATCAAACCGAGAAGAAAATTTAGACATCATGGCAAAAAACGACTCACGATGTCAGACATCAAGCAGATAATTTTCACCAGTTCAAGAAGCGTCATTCAATATAAGCCATCATGCCGTAAAACATCCGTCGATTTTAGCCACAAGACTGAGAAACGAAATTCGATGTTATCTAACAGACCGAGAAGCGACAGACGTTGAGACATCGGGCCGACAAACGAATTCAGATGATATATTTCAGGTCGAAAACCGTCATACGATGTTAGCTATCATTACGGGAATCCTATTACGATGTGAGTAATCAAGTCTAGTATCGATATTCACTGTTAGAAATCAAGCAGGGAGACTAAATTCGATGCTATGCTCAGGGGGAAAGACTCTTCGATCTTAGACATCTGACTGAGTAACGTGATTTGATGTCAGGTAGTGGGCTGAGGAATGTACTTAGATGTACTTAGATGTACTTGGACATAAGGCCGAGAAACGTACTACGATGTAATTAGTCGGTCCGAAAAGCGACAATGGTTGATAGTTGTTATGAAGACATACGGTCTTCGCTGTTATCCTCAGGCTGAAAAACATCCTTCGATGTTGAACATCGGGCAACGTCCATCAATGTTAGGCATCAGGGCGACGAACAAACTTCAATGATAGACAACAGGACGTGGAACGTATTTCATTGTTAGACTTCAAGCCAAGAAAGGAACTTTGATGCTACTAATTAGGCCGTGAATCTTCCTCTGATGATAAATTTCAAGGCGAGAATCATACTGCCATGAAAGCCATTGGGCTGAGAAACATAATTCGTTATTAGCCACCAGGCCGAGGAACGTATTACAGTGTTAGAGAACAGAGAAAAGTACTTGGACTTTAGACATCAGGACGAGAAACGTAATTGGACTTTACACATTAGGATAAGAATCGAGATTCGATATTACCCAACTGCACGTGAAACTTACTTCGATATCAGCAATCAGATCGAGGAGCGAACTTCAATGTTATCCGCTAGTCAGAGGAGCTACCTTCGATGATAACCTTCAGATCGAGACGGCAAATACAATGTTAACCGAGAAATCAATCAAGTTGAGAAACTTCCTTCGATCAAGCCGAGAAACTTATTTCGAAGTAAGCTATCAGGTCGAGGAACGGCCTCCGATTATAGCCATCGGGCTGATAATCGACTTTCTATGTTAGGCATCAAGTGAAGTAACTTCTGTCGATGTCAGACATCAGAACGGGTAACGTATATCACTGTTTGTCATTAGGCCTAGAAACGACCTTCGATGTCAACAATAAGGCCGAGGAACTTTCTTCAATGCTAGCCGTCAGGAGGAGGAACGCCTTCAGTTTTTATTTATTAGGCCGAGATATAATATTAGCCGAGATATGATATTTACGTACAAATTAATGATGACCATTGTGAAACCGGTGATGTGTAGAATATTTTTAGGCCAGAAAGTCGATTTGATATACTGAGAGAATGATTGTGCATAGCATTGTACAGTCATATGTACACCTCGTACTGGAACTCCTTAACAGTCGAGGATCGATAAATATTACTACATGATATTTATGTCCAAATATAGGGTTCATTGTAAGCTTCGCAATGCTCACAATGAACCCCACAGAATAATAGAAGATCATGAAATCTATGTGTTTTATTAACAGAACGATGTTGGAATGCTTTAAACCGTCATATGTGGAACACATTCTACATACCGGTACTCCGTAATATTTCAACATAAGTAAATCGCATTAGATGATATTTACGTACAAAAGAATGCTGTTCATTGTGAACGCGATACGTAGAATTATATAAGATTAAAATATCGATATGGCATATTGACAAAGTGAATGTGGAATATTTTGAACAGTCATATGTAAAATTCATTGCTCCGAAACCCCGTTATGTTTGAGGCTCTATAGACAATATTATGTGATATTTATCAACAAAAAGGAATGTGTTTACTGCGAATACCGAGATGCGTAAAATAATAGAACAACGCAAAATTGATATGATGTATTGACATAATTATTGTGGAAATCTCTAAATGATCGTATATAAATCTCATTTCACGTTCTGAAACATCTTAATAATTCAGGAACGGTAAATAGTGTTGGATGAGAGTTATGAACGAAAAAATGATGTTCAATATGAACCCCGTGACATGTAGGAAAATATCAGACTATTAAGCCGATACTATATATTGACAGAATTAATGTGGAAAAGTTTTGTATACTCATATGTAAACATCATTCCACGTACAGGAATTCCGTACATTTCAGATCAGACACGTGGTATTCGATGAAATTTATGTCAAAGAAGTGATGATAATTGTGAGCGACGTGACCCGCAGAATAATGTAAGGCCTTAAGACCGATATGATATATTGAAAGAATGAATGTGGTAGATATTGAATTGTCTCATATAAACCCTGAACAGAATTGGAGGAACGCAATATATCATTGGCGATATATAACATTAATTCAACGTTATATATAAAAAAGTAATATATTCATACTTACCGCCGAAATGTGTAGAAGATTACAAGAGAGTTTAATTGAGATAATAGTTGACATGAATGTCAAGAATTTTAAATTAAAATTTATGAGCTTCATTACACAAACCTGAACTCCGTAATATTTGAGGGTCGACAAATAATATTAGATCAGAATCTTATAATAAAGTTATGATCACAGTGATCCGCGATTCGTAGAATAACGTAGGAATCGGCAGTAAGATCATCGGATAGATATGATATGCTAATAATTTCATTTCTCGTAAATAAATACGGTATTACGATAAATAATATTATATAGTGTTTAAATATTAAAAAATTGTGATCAAGGAGATCCCGCGGTGCGTAGAATAATATAAGATCATCAGACAGTTATGATATAGTGACAGAATGAATGTGGAAAATATAGACCTGACACATGTAAACAAAATTCCAGGTTGCTGTACTCCACAACAAATGAGGTGGGATAGTCAATATTAATTAATATTTATGTACATAGAAATGATGATCATACTTATCCCCGTAATGCGTACAACATTATTAGGCCATAAAGTCGATATGATATATTGACTGAACAAAAGTGGAAAATTTTGAGTTATCATGTGTGAAAATCCATGTATGTATCAGAAACACTTAAAAATTTGGACCCACTAAATAACATTAGACGACATTGACGTAGAAAGAATGGAGTTCACTTCCAAACCCGCGATACATAGAATAAGACAATAAAATCGATATGAAATATTGACAGATTGACTGTTGAAAAATTTGTATGGTTATTTGTAAACCTCAATACACGTACCGGAATACCGTTTATCAGGTGCGTATGCTAATATTAGGTTATGCTACGTAGAAAAAAGTGGCCTGGTGGCTAACGAATGAAGATTCCCGGCCTGATGTAATATCGAAGTACGCCTCTCGTCCTGAAGGCTACCATCAAATTTCGTTTCCTGTTGATTAACATCGAGGGACGTTTCTCTCCTCATGGCTAACATCGAAGTATGTTCATCGTACAGATGGCAAACATCGAAGTACATTTCACGGCCTTATGATTATGATCGAACGAAGTTCCTCGGGCTCATGTCTAAAATCGAATATCATTTCCATGTCTGATGGATAATATCGGCTAACAACGAATTATATTTCTTGGCCAGATATCTAACTCGAAGGGAAGTTACAGAAATTTTACGGTGATCCAGTACGAGGTGTGAAGGTTACATATTTCTTTAAAATTTTTAACATTCACCTGTCAATATTGCATATAGATTTTATTCACTTATATTATACTACGCCTCGCGGGGATCGTAATGAGCATAATTCTTTGTGCATAAATATCATTATCTTTGCCGTGCCTGAAATGTTACGGAATTCCGGTACGTGGAATGAAGTTTAAATATTTCACTTCAATATTAATGAAGTTTAAGTGGAATGAAGTTTAAATATTTCACTTCACTTCAATATTAAACTATTGTCGTTCACGCTGACAAAAAATTCAATCGATTTCATAGCATTATTCTACGCATCATCGGTTTCACAACAGAGACATCATTCTCCTCCACATAAATATCATCTAATATTTTTTATCGAGCCTGTAGTATTAAGGATAATACTTCCTCTAAGGTACGCTAAATGAAGTTCATATGTGACACTCCAAATTCTCCATACTCATTCCGTCAATATATCATTATGATTTTGTGGTGTTATATTGTACAATGCGTCGCTTTGCTAACAATATACACAATGTTTTTGTAAATAAATATCACCAAATTTTAATTCTCTTTCCAGGACTATAACAAAATTCCCCTACGAGGTTTAAATGTTACTATTCAATATATTCCACATTCATTCTGTCAATATATCATATCGATTTCATGTTTTTGGTTTCCCTCGCATCGCGGGGTTCATGAATTACAGAATATATTTTTAAGTAAACATCATCTAATATTATTTATCGAGACAGTAATAATGGGTTATTAAGGAATCAGGTTTAGATATGACCATTCAAAATTTTCGACATTCAATACCTCAATGCATCATATCGATTTTATGACCCTAACTTATTCTACGCATCGCACTGAATACAACTACTTTGTACTATTGTACATAATTGATTATTTACATATGATACATCAAAACTTCCCACATTCATTCCGTAATTATATCATAACAATTTTATGATCTCAGATTATTGTATTATGCGATTCACAATGTACACCAGTATTTTGTTCATAAATGTTAACTAATATTATTTAAATAGCCTGAAATAATACGTCCCTATCGTATAATATGGCTGAAATGTGATCATACAAAATTTTCCACATTCATTTTGTTTGCATATCATATCAATTTTTTGATTTAACAGTATTTTTGATTTAACAATATTCTACGAGTTAGCAGAGGACACCATTTTTTGTACATAAATATCATGTAATATTATTTATCGAGACGAAAATGTTACGGATTTCCGGTACGTGGAATGAGTTTTACATATGGCACTATAATGATTTCCACTTAAATTCTTCAATTGTATCGTACCGTCCTTACAGACTTATAGTACTCTATGCATCGCAGTGAACACCATTTCTTCGAAAATAAACATCAACTAATACTATTTATGGAGGCTGAAATACTACAACAAAATTATTTTGTACACAAGTGTCCTCAGATACTATTTATAGATCCCGAAATAAATTTTACAGTGTTCCGTAAGCGGTATGAAGTTCATATATGTTCCTTCAAAATATTCAACACTTGTTCTGTCAGTACATCGTACATGTATCTTGGTCTCCTACATTTCTTTTGTACACCAACGTCATCTGATACTATTTATCTAACTTTTGCGATGACGAATTTACCGAACGTGAAATAAGGTTTACATATTGCCATTGAAATTTTTCCACATTAATTCTGACATATTTTGTAGCTTTACATTATTCTACGCATTGCGGTGTTCACAAGTAACTCCGTATCTTTCTACATAAGTAACATGTTCATTGTGACCATGCGATGCGAAGAATAATGTAAGAGCTTCAGAAATAGATAATTTATTGACAGAGCGGATCTAGAATGATTTGAATTATATGCAAGCCACGAATTGTACCGGGGAATCGTAATATTTCGGGGGCAATAAATCACTAGGTCGCCGATTTATATTAAAAAATTTGATGATTATGATCCCCGAGATGCGCAGAAGTATAAGACTATCAAATCGAGGTAATATACTGATAGAAAATAATGTAGAATATTTTGAATCGTGATCCCCGATGCGCACCCGTGGAATGTATAATTTCGGGGACTATTGATAACACTAAATCGTCGTTTCACATTAAAAAATTTGATCATTTTTATACCCCCGAAGCGTTGAATAATATTAGTCCATCAGATCCATATAATATACTGAGTGAATCAATGTCGAATTATTGAATTTTCAAAAGCAAATCCCGTAACGTACTGGAGAACCGTATTACTTCGGGACAGATAAATAATACCATATCATTGATATAAGAAATAGAGTTAATTGTAAACACAGCAATGCGTAGAATAATATAAGACAGTAACAGTTTGATAATTTATGGATAGCTATAATATAGAGTATTAGGAATAACCATATCTAACTCCCGATCCTTACCGATGGAGCGTACTACCTCGGGGAAAATAAATAATATTGGATCGTCTTTATATATTAAAAAATTGCGTTCATTGTGATCCCCGCGAAGCGTAGAATAATGCAAGACACTCAGAGTGATATAACATATTGATAGTCTGATTGTAGAATAATTTGAATGACCATATGCAACCCCCAATCCGTACAGGAGCAGCGTTTCATTTTGAAGAATATAAATAATATCAGAAAGTCCATGTACAATAAGAAACTGTGTTCAATCTTGTCCCCATTATACTTAGAATATTATAAGACCATGAGATCCACATAATATATTGATAGAATGAATGTAGATTAGTTTGAATGATCATATGTAAGCCCCAATTAGGAGGAGCGTATTACATCAGGGACGATAAATGAAATTGGTCTGTCGATTTATATTAAAAAATTTTGTTCACTGAGATCCCTGCGATGCGTAGAAGAATATAAGACCATCAGAGTGGTTAATTCCCATTGATAGAGTGAATTGAATACAATGAACAAATTATAACCTAAAACTACGATTCAGTAGTATCTACTTTCCTCGAAATAATGCGCTCCTTCGAGGTTACATATTATCATTCAAAACGTTCATCCTATCAGTGTATTATCGATACCTCAAGGTATTACGTTATTCTAAGATTCGCGGGATTTTTTTAAGATAAAAACAAAGTTTTTAAATATAAAGCAACGATTTAGAATCATTTATCTTCTACGCTTCTCCGGTATGGATCGGGGATAGTATATAATTATTTAGAATGTTTTACATTAATTTTATCAATATATTACATTGATCTGATTTTTTTACATTATTCTACGCATTGGGATAATCACAATGAACACAATTTCTTAATATATTACGATTATCCGTCATTATTTATTGTCCCAAAATTGTACGCCCCTTCTATAAAAATCGGGCTTAAATAATATAATTCAAAGTAATCTACATTCATTAAATCAATATATTACAGCTATCTGACGGATTCATATTATTCTACGCTTCTATCGAAACGAACATATTTTTTTTATTATAAAACAAGAATTTAGTAATATTCATCGTCCCAGAAGTAGTATTCTCCGCCGAAAGCATACATATGATCATTAAAAAAATTCTACATTCATTCTATCAATATGTTATCTCTATCTGATGGTTTTTTATTAACCAACATATCGTGGATTCACAATGAACGAATTTATTGTAATAAAACAGCGATTTAGTATTATTTACCGTCCACGAAATTATATGATCCACCGTTAATTATCGGATCTTTCATATGATCATTCCAAATATTCTATCCATCTAACTTTCACTCTATCGATTCAGTATTTCGATCTGATGGATTTATATTGTTCTTCGCTACGCTGGTATTAAAATGAACAAATGCATTTATGAAAGCCACGATTTCTTATTAAATATCATCCTCCGATTTAGTTCGGTGCTTACATATGATCACTCTACATCTTCTACGTTCACTCAATCAATAGATAGACTACCACTGATGGTCTTATATTATTGTGCTCATCGCGGTTTTCAAAATGATCAAATTCGTTAATATAAAACAAAGATTTAGTATTATTTATCGTTTCAAATATTACGCCCAACCAGTACTTGTCTGGCCTTATATATGATCATTCAAAGTATTCTACAATCATACTACTATTATATTTCATCGATCTGGTGTTATATTATTCCACACAACGCGGGTATCACAATTAATAAATCTCTTAATATTGAATTCGGAACATTACTATTTATCGTCCTCGAAATAATACCCCGTAATAATACGCTCCTGCAGTATGTGTCGAGCATACATGTGATCATACAAAATATTCTACATACATTTTATCAATATATTATTTCCCACTGATGGCCTTGTATCATTCTACACATTGCGGTGAAAGCAATTACTACATTGGTTTGATATAAAATTACAATTTTGTCCCATATATCTTCTCCTCCGGTGCGGATCGGGGTAAAATATGGTTATTCAAAGTACAGTTCATTCATTCTATCAATTTATCATCTGGATATAATGTATTACTCTACGCATCGCGGGAATTACAATAGAAGCAATTTTCTAATATTAAACAACGAATTAATATTATTCATCTTCTCCGAAGTAATACGCTCATCCGGTCGGGTTCGATGCTTACATATACTAACTCAAATGTTCTGCATTCACTCTATCTATAATATATCTCCTTCTGATGGGCTCACATTATTCTATGCTTCCCGGGGATCACAATGAAACATATTATTTGATATAAAAGAACGATTTAGTGTAATTTATCGTCAACGAAGCTATACGTTCCTCCGTTACGGATTGGGGACTACATATGATAATTCAAATAATTCTACATTCTTTCTATCCATATGTTATTTCGATTTGTATTGTTCCATGTATCCCGCCAATTAAAATGAACAAATTTTTTAATATACTATAACAATTTTTTAATGTAATATAACAATTTACCTTTATTTATCACCCGCGCAATGACACAAATCTCTCGCACGTATCTGGGCTTAAATGTGATTATTTTACATTCATCGCTATCAGTAGATTATTTCCCTCGGGTTATCTTATATTGTATTATAACGAACACATAAAAGATTCAGAACATAAAACAATGATTACTTTTTATCGTCACCGAAGTGATACGCGTCCAGTACGGTTCGGTTCTTACGTAAGGTCTTTCAAAATATTCTACATTAGTTCTATCAGTATATTATACCGATCTATTTGTCTTACAACATTCTACGCAATGAATCGTTCAGAAAGAACAAATTTTTCAATATAATAAAAAGATTAATTATCATTTATTGTCGCGAAATTTTACGCGCCTCCGGTCAGGAACGGGGCTTGCCTTAGATCATTCGTATTAACTAGATCTGATGGTCTTACATTATTCTTCACATCGCTGGGGTAAGAATAAACACAATTCTTTAATATATAATGATTATCCATTATTATTATTTTTGGTCCACGAAGTAATACGCACATCCGTTACAAATCAAGTTCACAAAAAAACTTGTTATAAATGTTCACAAGACAGTATTATACATTCATACATTCGCTCATATTATAAGATATTATCACGATCTGAAAAACATTCGTCATTCTACGCATCTCGGGAATCACAATGTACGCAATTTTTTAATACATGTTTTCGATCCAATATTATTCATCGTCCCCATTTGACCGTTCCAAAATTCTAAATTCATAGTATAAATATATTATTTCTATCTGTTGGTCTTTTGTTATTCTATGAATCGCGGGTTTTACTAGCGTAAAATGTTGTAATTGAAACTCTCCAGCAAATGTGAAGAGACAAAAAGAAAACATCGGGACTCGCGCGGAAATTTCGTTACATGGAAATCCTATAAGATTTCTAAACTAAACTTAACTTGATCATCTACAAATGTTAATGATAATTATGAATGAGCGTGACAAAAAATAAAGTGCAGGTTCATTGTAAAGGTATTCACGCAATCTCGTAAGGAATTGGGCGATCTTTTTGAAAAACACAGTGTAAAATGATTTCAACAGAGGGTAATCACGAGTTCAACGATTTGTTAAAGTATAAATCAAACGTTTGACAACTTTGAACAATAATAGAATATTCTTATTTTTATCGATTTATTACTTTCCTATAGTAACTATCTCGTGTTACAGTATCGTTAATACCAAATTCGTCGGGCTTATTAGGTTAATATTGAATAAATCTGCATCTGGCTTTCGATAGAAAGAGTTGTTTGTCAGTTGTACTATATGCACCTAGTTGTAGCAACTCTGATTATTTTGAATGAACATATCTCGTACAGCTGACAGCAGAGAAAATTTATCACTTCGTAAACGTTGACTTCGGCACATTTTTAATCAAAGCGACTAAATCTCAATATCTTAGTAGAATCATTTCATAATATTGGGAAAGAAGTATGGTCCCCATTTTCATACAAAATACCATTTTTTTTACCCAAAGCTAGAGAAGCTTCTAATTCAGTGCAAGGTATTATACGTTCAAACATATAATCGTCAGTTAGTAAAGAAAATGTGCAATTCTCCTGATAATTATCACCATCGTATTGGACGATATCATTGTAAATTCTAAAAACGTGTGAGAAGCTGTACGATACAGATTAATTCGGATTCGGTAAACAGACGGTAAGACCCTATTACACTTTGATAATTACCAGTCATTTTGACTGGTATTGGTACAAGCAGCCTCAATACTAAACTATTTTGACTTCCAATAAATAAAGTAAAATAGAATTCACTATATTATTTCTTTAGTTACCACTGCAAAGGTCATTACATTATTTCCGGAAAAAAAATGTAACGTGAAATAGAAATTTTAAAGTAAATGTGTAAAGCCAGTTGTTTTGACTGTATTGTAGTTTTAGTGTTTACCGCTCTTTGCCCTGGATTTTCACTGTGATTTCGAGCA
Source organism: Lepidotrigona ventralis hoosana (assembly GCA_002806875.1). Lineage (NCBI taxonomy): Eukaryota > Metazoa > Arthropoda > Insecta > Hymenoptera > Apidae > Lepidotrigona > Lepidotrigona ventralis. The sequence continues at coordinate 33,086 of NIPQ01009547.1, forward strand.
TGGAGGAAATTTTCGTTCGAAAATCATTGTCATGACGTAAGTGTATAATTAATAAACTACATCGTGCAACGTCAGCGCAGGAACATCAAATACTCTTGCGCTCTGAATCATGGTATATCGTACCTTTTTACATGCGCGTGTCAATAACTCGCACATTCAATTTTCTCGACTTATTGATGTACTGGTTAGATGTTAATCATTGACAAATATATTAAGAAGGAACATTGAAGAAAAATGAAAAAATAATGTCGAGTAGTTTCGTTTTCACCTGTTCAGATATATCTTCGTTTGCATTTACCTGTACCTGCGTGACAAGCGCAACAAGTATTATTGATCTCTGGATACAAAATTATTGAATTCATGTGGCTTTAATCGACCAAGATCATTGTTCCTCAGTGCAAAGAAAATACCATTATGACCAAAAAACCTAAAAAAAATAAAAAACCTAAAAAACCTGGAAAAAAAGGATAAGCTATACCATTGCACTTTGCTAAAGTTGTCCACGCTGTAGACTTCGTAATGAATTTGTTGATTTCATTGTAAAAAAACCAAAATTGTTAATTTTAGACATTACAAAGGAATGAACATATCTCATGTAATTTGTTCGTGCCTTAGGCTTGCCATTATACCAAACCATTCAGATAACTTTGGTCTCATTCTCTTTAATGCTCTGATGGCTAACCCCTGATCGACAACTCTCTTGAACGAAGCAAACAGTGAGTTTTGAGACGTGAAAGCGCGGAAAGGAAACGATGCAAAGGCGCGATTGAAACGCGTATAAAGGGAAGATGACGTTTCATTAAATGGCCTAGTTGCTCTCTGTACTCTGTGCTCTCCATATGGTGTACTCTACGATCTTCCCATTTCTCAGTGGCCGTACCTCGTTGAATGTAAGCTTTGTGAAATGTATTACTGCTGGTGTTTGTAGGTTGAAGTCCGGATCATTGTTGAAGCCCGGTAGGATGAATCGCGAGGCGTACTGCGTCGAAACCTCGAATCAGCATTCATTCGCCGAAGCGAATAAATCCTTCCCTTTTCCTTTCTCGCTCCGTCGAGCGAGGTGTTCAATTAGCAACGTTAGCGGGCGTCTGCGAATAAAAAAGGATCGTCAGCAAAAGCAAAATTTATAGCCTATATATTGAAAATTAAAAAAACCTTGAGATTAGAGGAGAAAATAATATCTGAGTATTGTTTCTGTTTTATATTACTAATTCAAGCGGTATGCATTTGTAATTTCAATGGGTTTCATTCAAACAGTTTTAGAGAAAATGAACAGTGCTTTTTCTTTGCATGCGAAGAGTGTTGTTACTTTTCTAGTCGCGTTTCTATTGATATTCCTTCCCAACAGTTTTGCGATTTCCCTCGCCACAATTTTCATAAAATTTTCCGATTTAGTAGGGGACGCTAGCACAAAATTGCACTGCGATGTTGCTTTCTGCTCACGGAACTGCGTATCGAACGACGTAAACGGAAATATGAAGGAAACGTATTTAACATGATGAAGCATAATCGACAAGTCGGGCAGTTGCTCGAACATTGGATAATTCTACGGTGAAACGGCGTAGGTTTTTGACGCAACTGGAGGTACTGGTAACGTTAACTGTATCTCCGGAAATTTCGCGCAGCTTTTCGCAAATATCGCGAATCGCCGGTAATCCCTTTACGTGTTTACGGCGCGGCACAGTCGGGGATCCAAGCAGCCAGATTAAACTGTCTAGATGGTTGCCAGTTGGCAACGTGAAAAGGCAACGTCTCTGCTTTGCAAGAGAGAGAGAGAGAGAGGCGTTTGGAATCGCCTGTCAATCGCTAAGAAAAACTGGTTGAAATTTTAATTTGTCCAACTTGCGCAAAAATGTGAGTCCGATTTGTTAAGTCGTAGATGACGCAATCTGTTAAGTCGATAAGTCCGTGTGCGTTTTGACAGGTAGTAGAGACTGCTGAGAATTATCGATGAACTGTATCCCTTTTTGAAAAAGAAACTAGGGTACCTGTTGTTGCGAACGAGCGATAAAAGACTATTGCTTCGCTTTTCGGTCTGTCGTCGGTCGATCGTTGCTTGTTTCCTTGAAATTTTATCGTGGAAGTAACTGTTCGATTCCGCGTAAAAAAGATTTTCGTCATTCCTCGAGAATTTTATTCAACGTTGTAAGATTCCTCTTCAAAGTACGTTTATGTTCATGTTCAAGTTCATGGCAAATCAAAGAGGGGAGAAGGATTGCCCTATGAATAAGTGTCGCTTTAAAAGAACCTATTTACTCATAATCGGTATCAACAGTGATTGTGAGCCGTTATTGTAAGTTAAGCTGATTAGTCGTCCAACACGACACAACTTGGAAACTATTCAACCAGTTTCAAACCTACTTGATCGCTAACTGGTTTCGTACGCGGGACAGGTGGAATAGTGCACATTTGATAATGCTCGTCGATGAAGGCACTTTCTCCCTTCGCTTCTGTGCGAGAAATCTCTGCGAAGCAAAGCGGAAAGACGAAGGGCGCACGTGATGAATTAAATTTCAAGACACATCGTGCGAACTGCTTGCGTTACGAATGTGCGAAGTGTTTCGAAACAGCAAGCGAGCTGGCCTCCAATTTCGCATTTCCTCGTTCTTGGTAACGGGAAACGCACACATTTCTCTAGTCCTCCGGGCTTCTGTATAGCTTCGAGACATCTGTCCACGCCATTATCGCGCTGAATTTTTGACTATTTGTCACTCTGTCTTACCTCGGTTGAAACCCAGTAGATTAAAACTAAGTAAATGGTTTCAAATGGTGAAAATGTGTCCACCTGCAGAACCATGTAATAATTTTTTTTATTTTGGACAAGAGGTAAATAGAGGAAGTAGGAAATGTTATCGATTATAGACAGCGTCATAATTCATACTCCGCGAGATTAGTTTATCCCGAGCTGACGTGGGCAATCTACCCGAAGAAAGCATCGATAAACGGACAACTGCAAGCAAACAATTTGCATAAAAAAAATCGTATTAGCATTTCATAAAGAACATAAATTTATGAAACTGGTACGATTCGTTAGTACGAATTCACTTCTATGAACGTCACTTATACTCCTCGGGTTGCAAACTTATCCCTTCTGGACGCTTAAGAGTGTCTCATTGTCTAACTGAGATAATGTTCTGAGGCCTGGTTGGTAATCTAACATTGTTCAAGCGTCAGATACCAACCCAAAAAAGTATAGTACGATTGACGAGAATCATTGATAATTTCATAATCATCAGAGAGACCAAAGATATATCGAAATACGTATGATTGACGAAGAATTCTTGAGGCCTTCATAATCGTCGAAGAGACCGGTTCAACTACTAATTGAATAGGAAATTTCGATACGTGGCCTGGGTTGGTATCGGCGAGGATTACAAGCGATGGTTAAGTTCTTTATGCCAGTGAAAATAACGGATTACTGGCCAACATCCAGCGACTGCTTCATCTATCGATTTCTTCCTCTCTATCGTACGGGTTCGTCGTAGTACGCACCAAGGAATATAGGGGCTTATCCGAGTACTTCTCGTGGTGTCACGTCGCGTACTGTCCCCTTTCGCTCATCGCTTTCTGTTCATTTTTTCCACCGATAATCATGCGAAAGAGCACCTCTCACGAGTTATCGATCAACAATCACACGTGATCTCGCCTTGAATCCTGCTTGACACGGGTTAGTTAAGATGTCGCAGAACATTTCCTCGCCCAAAATGGCCGCTCTATTCCATTCAAAATGAAGGCTTTGCATTGAACCGTGCAATAGGCGATTAGAAGCTGTGATGCTTTCGTCGCGCGAGATTTTAAACTCAACTTTTATCTTCAACAGCTAGGTTTACGGACTATTTTTGCATTTCATATTTATTTTTACTGAAGAACGAAGAAACGCGTTTGTTTCTCGAAAAAGCAATTCAATTATTTTGGAAACAACTTGATATACTTGTTAAATTGAACATTTAGTTGTACGATGTTACATAGATGTTTATTTCATTGCAAAATGTTTATCGTGCAACATGGCAAAAGCTCTTGTCAAAATAATGAGACTGAGATCGGTAAAAATTTCTCCGTTTAATTACGAATACTTTTACGTTACTTTTACATTTATTGCTGGAGCAATCGTTTCACGAATGCAAAAACATTTATTGGGACTATTCGTGAGATTAGAGGCAGAATACTTTCTGGAATTATCAAAGTGGTCTAAGTGACCAATTCATAATTTTTGTCGGACACTTAACTGGTGCAAGACAGCGCGTTTTTAAATAAGTGTTTGTAAAAAATACAAATGAAAAACGTAAGGTACATACAAATGAGAAATGTAAGGTTCCTCTGTTTCTTAGACTGCAGTGACTCCGAAGAAAATTTTCTGATTTAGTACTCGATATTTTTATGGATAAATGCCAGGAAATGTTTGCAAAAATTCCTTGAATTTCGTTTTAAATTGACTTAACCTGGCCAATCTCTTTGGCCCTTGTTGGACATTGAATCTGTGGCCACGCGTTCGTTTCGGGACCCCACTAAAGACTGAAAATGGGAGAGCGAACGGCTTGATCATCGACGATGTATCCCCCCCCCCCAATTCGTCACTTTCTCTCGTTCAACATTCGTCCGATGTCTGTGTTCCAAAATCTGCAAACGAAATTGGATGAGAGGGAAATGCCAGAGAGGAACGAGCAGAGAAGTGAAGAGAAACCACACGCGCCAGGCTTATAATTTGCTAGGGTCGGTTTGTCACACGCTTCAGCAGTTTTTCATGACGAGAGCTGAATCAAGCTTCTGTATATCAGTATATAATGAAAAACTAGTTTGTCCGTTGCTACCACAGATAAATTTTACACATCCATCTTGATGAAAATACATGCAAAGAACCTGTCGCAAAATTGATCTTGATCTTGATTTCAAGGTCGAAAATTTTCTTTTTTCTTCCATTTTAATCGTCGCGAGAGAAAGATAGAGCATATTAACAGCAATTTCATGCTTCTGGACCATTCATATTTCGAACGATGTCAACAGTTAGTTGTATCGTTTGATTATCAATGCTCACTCCGATGCTACAACCATGATAAATCACAGTTAGCGATATTACGCAAAATAGATTCACGTGTCTAGATCCATAAAGTAGCTCTTAGGACACGTTAAATGATTAAGAAACTTTTTCGCCATTTTTAAGAGGAATACCATTATTTGAGATTTATGGCCCCCTTAGGGGCAAAAATAGACGGAACTACCATTAATTGAATAATCCGGCATTCGGCGGAGATATATCAGATACGGCACGTGCCGACTTTCTCTTATTCTCGACAATGAAATTGACACTTAAAAGGAACTAAACTCACTGTGAAACAGTAAATAAGATAAAAGATACATTGACTGAGCAATTAAACTCGGTGTCTCAAGAGGTAATTCAACCGGGTTTTCAAAATACTCCACCGTGTCGCACGGAGAAAGCTGAGAAATAAAAAAGTATTTGTTCAAACCGATTTAATTTTCGAATGCGCCTTATTCTCATGTATCTGCTCAACAACGCTCGATCAAAGAACAAATTTCCGCTAATTTCAATCAAGCACGTTTACGTCTGCAAAAACTTGATGCCGACTTTGAACCCAGAACTTGCTACGCAACAACAAGTTGTAAGTTTCTTAAAGTCGTAAACCGCTGTAGTAGGATGAGAAAAATAAGCACAAAACACGAAGCCTGCGTTTGCCAGCGGAAGTGTGATCCGTTGATATGGGACGTGGCTATTTACCGCGAGCAACGACGTGACGGAAGCGGAAAGGAAGATCATATCGTTCGCCAACGAATTGTAGCAGAGTTTTCGTGACGTGGAGAAATTTTTGGCGTTGGACTTATGCGAATGTACATACGTAGACTGAGCGTGTATGTATATCTATCGATATATATATATATATATATATATATATATATATATATATATATATAAACACACACACACNCATATGCGCCTATCGTATATATATATATATATGTCCTAGAAATTTTTCTCACTGTATTATTAGTGTGTTTTAAAACTTTAATAAACAGTCAGACATTTGATTTTTCTTCTAATGAGAAATACATTCCCTGACAAAGTGATCACTATCCAATATGATTGTTCTCCAATATTTTTATCTTCTTTTCTTGGAATAATCTAGTCCTACTATCGTGACGGATATATCGTCGCGTGTTGCAATGTGTATATGAGTGCCTCATCATGGACAATTTTTATTTCTAATAGTTGGTGAAGCAGTTTTCTCGACAACGAAGACATGAGTCTGCGTGATTTTGATACACTGCTATGTGTCTGTGGCACGTATTTATGTCACGGAGATCACGTGTGCGCGCCAAAATATCATCACGTGCGTTCAAAATGGCGCAGTTATTTTTCGTATACTCTCTATTTCGTTTGCGTACAATTTCCATCTCTCTCTCTTTCTTTCTCCTCCTTTTTCGCGAGCTCGAATCTCACCAGCGCGCACATGCGTAAAAACATAACAATAATTTATCGAGAAAACGGTAAATGTTTCGGCTCTGTTTCGTCTCGTGCAGAAAGAAAGGGGGATTTCTTCTGGGAAGGTTGAAGACTTTTTCGTAGGCAATTAACAGGAGATGGACGGGTGATTAAGATAGACGTGGCACGAATCACGTATCTGCGCAAGGAAATTATTCTGGCATCTGGAATCAAAGGGGCTTCGTATGATTGACGCGAAACGTAGCAGACTGATCGTGGCAGGCTGCGTTGCCTACTCGATTCCCACGTGGAGTTCTTTTTATCAGACAATAGAACAAAAGAGTGTGATCTGGCGGCGCAAATGTGTAATCGAAAGACGGAAATCGCCCATTTTTTTGAACGGAGACAAAGACTTTCCACCCTGGAAATGTTGCACCCCTACAATTTGACACTTTTGTCCTCGCTATGGTAAACAGAATGTTCAATGTTTATTGCGTCGTGACGTTCCGTCGCGGATTTCCGGTGGGAATTGGCCGGTATTCCGGGAAAACCTAACGCAGGCATCTGAAGCAAACCTGATACTTGAAATAGCGGTTGCGAGAGTGAGATTTAAGGTCCACTAGGCAGCCATCAGGAAGAAAATCGTGAATAGCGTGGGTTATATGAGAAGTGTGTTCAGGAAAGTGTGGGGACTCAGAGAATGTGCGTTTAAAGTGTTGTATAAATGTTTGTAGCTTATGTGTGCAATGTATGTTGTGAGTGCATGGGGTGATGCCATAAAGTATGAATATGGAGTAGGAAGTTGAATGAGATGCAGAGCGTTTTACTGTGTGTGTGTCTGTATGTGGGGCGGTCTCCACGCAGGCCATACAGGTACTTCTGGGCGACCGACCCAGGGATTTCGAATGATAGAAACGCTGTGTCATGTATGAACGTAAGGTAGGAATGAATGTGGTATGTAGTGAATAGTTGACGGAAGATGATTGACAGAGTATGAGTGTGGACGAGTGTGAGATATTGATTGATTAAATTATACTTGATGTGTGGCAAGAGAGATGGAACGTAAGTGAAAAAGGTAGAGTGATTTACAAGTATATATTGAATGTGAGGTTTGTGCGAACGAATGAAATTCACGCCGGGAATGTATGTATGCTTTCTGCTGACAGGGCATGGAATCATGAATGATTTTCTATATGGCCGTGGATTGACAGAAAACAACAGAGGTATGTGTGTTGCTGAGAAAGAGGACCGGAATCATGTGCTGTGCGAGTGTGAGATGTACGACGAATTTAGGTTTCTGCAAGCGATGTGTGGGAATGTGGATGTGAGTGGTGCCGTGGACGTAAGCGATGTCCTGATGACGGATGAAAGTAATGAGGATTTGTGTAATTTCGCAGAGAGAGCTTTCATGAAAAGAATGAATGCAAGATAAATGTGTAATGTCCATCGCCCTACCGTAGGAGGAGTTTAGCAGACTTTTTCTATCACAATCTGCGGTGTGACAACCCAACGAATACTAATTGGCTCCATCCATCCTTTGGAGAGTGGCCGTCGATGCCACGACAGGTACGGCTAGTCAGACATTGTCACTGGTACCGAGGGGGTTGACTTTATAAGTCCGCGGAGTGGGTTTACCATCCGCTGTCGGCCAAGTGGTTTGGACTCTCGGGGGCAGTTTGGTAGATCCCGAATCAGGGATAGAAGGCGGCGAATGCCTCGATCATGGAGGAGGGGCTGCGTTCATAACACGGAAGTCGGTCTGCAGAGCCGTTAGGGATAATAGAATGATCCCGGCCTGACCATGGTTGTCCCCTTGAAATTGCACTCTGGGGCTGATGGTAGTTCCTGCGTTTGCAGGAACGCGTTGATCGGATATTTCTCGATCCCGTGCCCGTGGGTCAGGGGGACCGTGTCTATAAAGCCAAGTTTGGCGGATGCAGACACGTAAATAACCGTAGGATAAAAAAATGGCAGCACGGATTCGCTTCATACTGACAGAAACAGCGGCCGGATCAAACATCAGTTGTGGTTCTATTTGAAACCGTGACGAGTAACGGCGATTTGCGATTCGAAATTGAATCCTCGGAGAAATTACCGACTCCACGTCGACATCGTCGCCGAGAGGAATTTTGCAACGGGGAAATATTCACTGACCTGTGCTTATCGATTTGGTTAACCCTGTGCACTCGACAAACTTTTATCGTGTTATTTATCAGCAATTTATTTAGCTTCGCTTCAAATTCAGAACGACACAGCATTGGAAATAGTCATTCTAAGTTTTGTCGATTATATTTTACTAACACATGATATCGTTCAAATTTAAGACAAAATCAACGCGCACTGCGGCCAATGAAATGTACAAGAGTTAATGATACTTAGTTTAAAAATATTGTCCATGATTATTTTTTGAACATTCGTAAGAAATTGCTAGTTTATGTGAATTATTCCGAACTACGTGAACTATTGAGTGTCATTTGACTCAAGATTGTCTTGAGAAACTTCTCCTGAATTATTCTTCTGAAATTCTTTTGCTCTTCTACGTCACTATAACCCTGGGCGCTTATTCAATTATTACACTATTATACATCATATTGTGCAACACCAAATGTATACATTCCTTGTAAATGTCAGCAAATTATAATAGGAGAAAGTCCGAGCCGTTAGCTAGAATTGAGTACGATGTCCCCTCAGAAGGATAGAGTGCAAATGACTGTAGCGTTCAAACGAGACGAGACCTCTCAGTTCCGGAACTTATTGTCTTGGAAATGTTACAATACATCGTGCAAAGCTATATCATGTACAGACAGTGAACACTTTTCGTCGCGCTTATTATTATATAATATAATTGATTTAATGTTAAATTCGATTTAATTCAGGTTTATTTATCTATTCCTTACTTATGTATATTGTACATATTTGATGCTTCATCTTTTCAACGCGTATAATACATTCCATAATAATTCTTTTACTCATTTATTCATCTATTTGTCTACCTAGTACTTACCATGACTTAGCTTTATTTGCTACACTCTCTGATATCTATTTTCATTTGGACTTATCCACCACTTTTGCTTTTTTAATTAGTCGCATAGGCTTTCAATGCCGCGGCAAACATCGTTACTTCTGCGAGTCGAAAGAGAGAATCTTTAACAAAATAAGGTTGGACTAGCAAATGAGGATGTGAATGGAAAGCTGAAAAAAAAATATTTTAGTTTACTGGGTCTAGCTTAGATTGTCCTTCATCACAATTCTTCATTTATATTCCATCGTCATTTTTCCACGCGAGTCGTTGTATCGGAAACGGCGAACAATCAAAAAATCGTATAGAAAATAATATCGATAAAATATTATCTCGCAGCTCCTTATCGCGATGAATAAACTGCGTTCCCCAGAGGCCTGTATGCTTTAATACTTTTATTGCTTGTAATTTTTGCACTTTCGTTTTTGTACTTGCTACATATTTCACTAACTCGAACAATTCTGTGTGATTTGCGATGCTCCCAACTGACGCATATTTGCACTCTTTCTCCTTGTAGTGCAAACACGAATTGAAACAAGGAGAAGTTATCCGAAGGCGGTGACAATAAACTTTGACGAAGAGAAGAGAAGAGGAACGAATTTCCGTCGGTTTTCATTGTGGAGCGACGAGTTTCATTTCGTTGTGCCTTATTTGTCACTGGTTATCGATCGGATTGAGCTTCAGTAGTTGCGGGTTTCGATTCGAATTCAACCTGTTTCCGATTGAATTCGAATTACCTTTAAGTAACTGGCAGCAGTCTAACCTGAGATTACTATCCGTACGAATATACTCGAATTGCTATCAAACGTCAAACGTTGAAAGCCGAAACTTTGAAGGGAAATTTTTTTCCAACATAACAACTTTGCACGAACTGTGCGTTCATGCGTTTTACAAGAAACTATCACTTTTGCAAATCGAGTTTTCCAAATCAAATTTGTTTTCTCGAGTTAATAGTTGTAGCTAATTAAAATTATTTACTAACTGCATGCAAAGAAATAAAATTAACATAAGTACATGTGTCGAACAAAAAATAAATTAAAATTAACATGAAGTCATAGCGTTGAGATGTAACTCGGTTACGATTTAATAGAAACGTATCGATTCGATTGCTACAAATGATTAATTAAAAATTAAAATAGGACTAGGCAACCTTATATAAGAGAATTTTGACTAATTGCTTAATTGTTGTAAATAAATCATTACAGATATTGCATCACCAATGTTTGTAATATTCAGAATTATCATTCAAAATTTCTACGATTAAACTTTGCTCGATGCGTACTTGACGAAGTCTTAATGGTTAATTCTCGTCTCGGTATCGGTGAAGGATCGATTGATCTTTCATGATCGCCAATGTTGCGCAACATCGACAATTTATCATACTTCAAGATACGGTTCTTCTATTTTCGCAATTAATCATTTGATTGTTTTCAACTTCTTGTTGTTTCCCAGATTCCGTTTATCTAAGGGAGTAAACATATTCTTTGCAAAATTTACGTTCGCTAACGTACGTTAGTTTACATGGTGTAACTCTGTTGACATAATATACTAAATGTTAAATTACAAATTCGTGACATGTGGTCACTGGTAAAAATGACCACGCGTTACTTTGAGTCAACTTCGAGATGAATTTCATTTATAGATGAGATCACCACGATCTGCAAAAGGATTGATTTGGAGTGGAAAACCTATACCTACGACGTTCTCGAATCCAAGGGGAAACTCATCGATGTGATACATGACTCATTCTTAAAGACACTACAAAGATTCTTCCAAGCGGCGAATGTTTCTTCTCGTTTTCGGGCGACAATTCGGACGTCTTCTCGACCCGCCTATATCGTAATTTTTCTTCCTCATCACAACAGTTTAAAGCGTCGAACCGCGCTGTTTCCATCGCACAAAAGAGCGAGGAAAGCGTTATTAGCGGTACGAGCCAAAACAGATGTCTACAACTTCAAGAATGAGCTCCGAAGAAGCGGACGTTTTCGGATATACAGTGTAAGATATGGCCGCTCGCGAGCGGGTGAGGGATACGTCGTCTCGCGAACGATATTTTTTCGTTTACCGTTTACCGTTTCGTTTACCGTTTCTCGGAAAATGAGTCACGACTCTTTCGGGACTGCCTAGAATTCCTCGCGTCTTGTCGTTCGATTTCATCACCGCGAGAAAGCGAAATATCCACGCGACACCACAGAACAATAGGAAACAATGGAACAACAGAGGCAGAGGAGACATTGCAATGCTGTATTAAAAAATTACACTTCACCCTTTCGCGAAATTTTCAATCGAACGAGACAAGTCTTCCACTCCGGGAACTCATTCGTGTAGAAATGTTGCAATACTTGCTGTAATACTATATTATATATTGACTGCGACTCCTTTCTGTCGCACTAATACAGGATGCTCCAAAAGTGGAGTGACTGTGTCTGGAAAACTAAGTTGAATACAAAGAATAAAAAATTGAATACAAAGGATAAAAAATTAGTTTTTCTGGAAGACGAGTGCACTCGAATGTATTTAATACTAGATCTAAGGATAAAGAATAATTAACAGCTGAATCTATCTGTGAAAATGAAGGCAAATACCCTTGTAAAATGCTTCACATGTAACGAAATCGAGTTTGAAAGTTTAACAAGTAACGTAGCAAAATTTATTCTTTTGAAAAGAAAGCTTTTAACTGCAGTCCGGTGAATGTCTATTTTCGTATTACGTTTTACTACCATTTAATTTAGCATAGTTGTAGAATCGGTGTGATAAAATATTATTGCCATAATTTCGAAATGGAAATATACGCAAAATAGATAGCCATGCATTCGCGACCATAAAGTCTCTTTTAGCATTCATACGTCCGCATTGATAAATTGTTAAGAAACTTCGCCATTTTTCAAAAAAATAATTAGGTTCTTTGCGAAAAGTATTACCTTCGGGACGAGTAGAATACAATGCAATAAAAAATTGAAACTCGAAGTCAAGGCCAATTCTGTGGCAGATACTTGCATCAAATCGAAGGTGTAAGATTTGTCTATCGTAGTCGCAGACAAACTTTTGTTTCGACCTAAATTAATATGCGAGGAACACAAACAAATCTGTAACATGTAAATGTCACGAGTTTCTACATTTGTTGTTTATACATTTACATTTTTATACATACACATATGCAAGTAAAATTCATTCAAATCTCTGAAAATACATTGTAACTGCTGTAACATGGAAAATTATTAACTGGTCGTTTTGAAGATTTAGGTAGTTCTATCGTAGACGTTCGAACGACCTGAACCTAGAAATCGCATCTAGAGGAAAAAAATGAAGCGACAGTTCTGCGAGATTTCTTGACAGTGACTTATACGACAACTCCAGGTACTTTTTGGCGAGGTATTCGAGGTATTCGAGAGACGGGACGTGGTACAATGTTGCGCAATTCCAGCGACAAGAAAAATGGCGAATATGTTAACCTGGACAGTTGGCTCTACCGAAAAAAGGATTCCAACCTTTCACGTAGCCTGCGAAGTTGGCAGATCGAAGCCGCGAAGCCGCACTTGGTGTGTCTTTTCCTTCCAAGTTAAGGTACCATCAACGAAGCCTGACTCTATTTCGGAACTTTTTCAAACGATTTGTTCCATAGAAAAACTAATAAAAACTCGTCAGAGAAGGTAATATCCCGTCGGTAAAAGATTCTCTGATCCCGCATCATCTCGCCAGAAAACGCGCAAGATTTTGTAAACTCTACTGCAATCTCTTTAAGTTGAATCGGGCCGAGGGCCAAGAGTGAAAGGGAGGACACGACGAAGCTCCCGAAAGCTTCTTAATTAAATAAAAATGAATGGATGGAATAGAGAAAGTCATTCACAGATACGGCACGTGCCCATACGCGTGTGTGTTCTATATCCTAAAGTAAGTCGGCTGCCAACAGTCCGCTAGTATTATGTCACGTAAGACCAAAAAGTAATTGCGATGTTTGTTTTTTTCTTTTTTTCCTTTCTGTAAACATGGAGGAGAATTTTTCCTAAGAAACATAAAATTTGTCAAACACATCATACATTCTGTCTGAGCGCGTTCAAAAAGAGATTCCTACCTCTTTGAGATCTGATACTCTCGCCAAGCACAAAATTTAGCAAAACACTTCGCCACTAATTCGCTACACTAATAATAATAATTGTGAGACTTAAAAAAGAGGTAAGGAAAGAATTGGCGCGACGAGTGGAAAACAAGGTGAAAGTTGAAAGGAAACGCAGCGATACGCGTCGGGCAAGATGTTAACTGAAAACAAAGCGTATCGCGCGAGCTAGCGAAGGGATGATCAATGCGTCACCGGGGACGATTCGCACGTTCGACTAAACGCGTCGGGTCGTGTCAACGCAATTTTTCTTAAAATCAGAACGCGCTCGCGAAGTGTTTCAGCCTTTGAACATTATTTATCCTGGTGCACATTTATTCTTGGCCGGAGTTCATCACGCGAGATTCAATATTATCTTTCCCGAAGGCCGCGCAAATATTTGCGATGCTGTTGAACGCTCGTGACGGGGAAATGAGTTTATGTATCGGTACGGTTGCAGCTGAAAAATTAACCTTCCGCATTTGTTTGCTGAGTTGAACTTCGTGTCGAGCCGTTTCATGGAATTCATTCGTTTCTCGCGCCGCAGTCGTGTTACGCTGGTTGAACGGCAAATAACGACAATTCAGTACGACTACGGGTTTTGTTTCGCGAAGATTAGAAGAGCGACGAAATAAAAGCTAATTTAAGCGGGGAAATGGGACACATCACCGTTCCTGAGTAAACACACAGATGTAATGCATGTAATACATGTAACTACACGTACGCTTCCTTCGAATGTTTGCTCGTCGGTTTTATGCTAACGATGCACAGCTAGAAACAACCCTTCGATAATTTCCCGATGGGTTACTTGTCAAACATCGATGATCGATATTACACGGTAGTGTGTCGGTTGTGCGTGAGGCACGCGAGAGTTATAAATTTTGGAGTATGTCTAGACGAATTGTCCGGGATATATTCTGAAAACTAACGAAGGTTGGCAAGTGACGATGCAGATCGTTCGTGTAAGGCGTGTAAGGAGTGAAATTTTCACGAAAATTGCAGAGAACTGAGCGAGAAACACTCGGTCGAAAATAATCAAAATTTAAAAAAAAAAGAAAGGAAAAACAAAGAAACAAAAAACAAAAAAGAAACAAAAAAAAACAAGAAAACGACGTCGAGAGGGAGGAACACTCGTTGCGCGTTGAAATAAATTTCGAAGGAGCAGGGTCAACAAGCGAGATGAAAAGTCGAGGATGATACACTGTCCTCGGGTGCGGCGAACGCGCAAGTTTCGACAGACTCGTGGCAGAGGAACGGCATTACCGTACATTATTTCATTAACGTTCATTGTTATCATTCCGGAAGATGTATGTGTGTAGACAAAATACATAATATTCTTTTTGTTCTTCTTTAATATATAATACGTAATATTACTTTTGTTTTTCTCTACGATTTCGAGGTCCCAAGGCCACCTTATTATTTTCGTACCACATTTTGTCGTATCGACACAAGCAGGCTTTAGATCGCAAAGAATGTATCAAATTCCAATCGAAGGATGTATGGACAGTATTACCAGAACTGCTTTGATATTTATTCATTGAATTAAACGTGATGGTGAAACTTGAGGAGATACAACGATTAAATCAGTGAGTCATGAAAATTAGGGTGTAAAACTGAGTATATATTTCATTATTGACGTCTCTAAGAACATTGGGAAGAAATTGATTCAAATGTGATATTTTCATGAATAACATAATGGAGACAGCATGAAATGATTTGTCTATTCACATATCTCGCTCTCGCTTTCCTCGCATATTACTCCACGCACCAGTTCTCGATGCAACGGAGTTCAAATTGGAAATCCTGGCGATAATTTTCATCAGAATTCAAACATACTCGACATAATCATCCTTCATCGTCCCATCCGCCGTTTTGGAATCTCACCAAGGCGAATCGGAGCTCGTTGATCGACGAGTTTCGCGAGATTTCAAAACTAACCTTAATATCTCTTTTGGCTACTAACTTCATGTTTGTTGCCAAACTACGTACGTATTCACGAAATTGCAAACGTACGCCCCATTTTTGCTATGAGAGACAGAGAGTTGGATTATATTTACTTATATGCAAAGTGTTTCGAACTTGAACAGTCAGATATGCAACTGAAAAGATGATGAAAAAAATTTGTCATGGTGTTACGTAAATATTGTACACGAGAAATATATGTAGTCAGCGATGTATTTTTCATTACATGATAGCATCGTTTAATGTATGTCTTCTTCTCTTTCACGTGCTAACAATTTCCCGTTAATTACAAAATAATACGATAAAAAATAATTCTTCATTCCATCAGGAGGGAGAGAGAGAGAAACAGAGTTTGATAACTGTGAATAATAGAATTAATAACACCATAAATTTCCTTATACACGAAATTAATAACACCATAAATTTTCATATACATGTTAATATCGACACATTTTTCATTGCTGCACATAGACAGCGTATTTAAATGCGCGTCTTTTTTTCACATGCCAACAATTTAACGTCAATAATTACAGAACAATACAGTAAAAAATAATTTTCAATTTCACCGAAAAAGTGAGTGAGATTGAGAGAGAGAGAGAGAGAGAGAGAGAGGACAACGGCGAATAATGGAATTAATAACACTATAAAGTTTCTGAGAATTTTGATGAGATTCAATGAAGATACGCTTTTAACGCTAGAACTACCAAGGACTAAAGCATTTTTAAAGAATCTATCTTTGTAATTAAAGTAAGAAAAAAAGAAATAACTTTAAAATACAATAGAACACACAAGCTATTTATGTATTTTAGAAAGAATTATTTATTTCTCTGAAAGTACAGTTTTATTCTACACATCTCATGTATTTAGCAAAAATTATGAATTTTGAATGTGAATGTGAAGTCATTTTTACCACCTTCATGATAGATTTCTAATTCCTTGTGCCACTTTCCCGTTATCTCCCTCAAATGAATCTCATTTGAAAATACATTTTTCGTAAGTAAAATACGAGTCTGTGGACACGTGCGTGCTAACAGAGAATTTATGATTCTGGACGCGTGAATGGCTATATAGATATTATGTAATATTTATATTTTGTAATAGTCAATAATTAGTTCTTTCTTTGATTATTTAGACTCACTGATGTTTCAACTATGATAAACCAAAAGTTTGTGTATTCAAACCATAATACAATGTTACGTAAAATAGACACGCGTCCTGAACAATAATGTCGCTATTGACACGCACGTGTCCACAGTGTTAAACGATTAAGAAATTTTTCTGCCACTTTCCAGGAGAACTATATGTTCCTTTGAGAAAGTTTTACCATCGTGACGAGTAGAATATAATCCAAAGAAAACGAATTCAAGATAAAAGTCAATTTTACGGCAAGTTCCTTACTTTATTAAATCGGAATTGTAAAATTCCTCTATGTTAGCCACGGACAAACCTTCCAAAATCCAACTTTTGTTGTACATCTGCGTATAACTCCGTAACTAGGTGTTTCCTGGCACACTATACATTAAAGTTCTCTTCTTCTATTTGTGTGAATATCAAGCCTTCCTTTCACACGCAGATTGGTCGTTTAAGTTGACGACTTCCTGTATAAAACCGCAATAAAGGCAGTAGAAACGAATGCAAGTATTTAAAGCAGTTAAGTATTTACAGGAATTCATACATCCGCGCGTGTATCTCGATTGTTTCGACAATGGTCTTTGACAATGATCTTTCACGGGTCAAGGGATTGTTGCGTCATAACGTTTCCGACGTTATTACATACGTATAAGATACGCGCAAGGTAAGAGATGGAGCTCATTTGCTCGTGTGCACGTCACTCGGTTGACGGAATAAATTCGTCCGAAGTTTTCGCGAAGCGACAGTTATCTTTTATACGAACGGAGGATCTAGGTCGGGAAATGAACGCGAGTGGAGTTTGTAAGCGAGGTAATCGATTGTGTTTTAAAGAGGAGCCCCGTCTCTGTTTTCATTTTCCTTCTTCATCTTCGGTTACTTGTACGTTGAATTTCCATGACGCTAATTTCACACTACTGGCTCCAGGCACCGACGTGAATCTCTTATTACCCAACATGATATGTCGCTCGGAACTCAGTTGACACGTCGGCACTTTGATTACCCACTTCCAATATGTTCTGTCCCAATAGCACTCTAAAAGTTGCCATTGATTCCACCTTGCTGCCTGCTTAAAGGTTTTCGATCTCGACGGATTTCTAGAAGTATCGGTCAACATCGAAGCTTCAAATCTTCGCACGAAGAGCGAAGACTTTGACTTAAAACATGTTGTCTAGC
The DNA here is from genome assembly GCA_002806875.1 of Lepidotrigona ventralis hoosana. Classification (NCBI taxonomy): domain Eukaryota; kingdom Metazoa; phylum Arthropoda; class Insecta; order Hymenoptera; family Apidae; genus Lepidotrigona; species Lepidotrigona ventralis. Next base: position 50,900 of record NIPQ01009547.1, read on the forward strand.
GCTGTTATTTATCAGACTTTGTAACGCGCCTCTCATTTCGTATGGCGAAGAATTAATATTTGCCATTCGCTGACGTGCGGTGGGACTGACCCGTCGCGCGAATCGCTCCTAAAAAAGAATGAGCAGGAGAGAAAGGCAATAACGAAAGAAAGAGTGAGAGAGAGAGAGAGAGAAGAAATAAATGAAGTAGAAGCAAAATCGAGGAAAATATATATACATATACATATACATATACATACATACATACATACATACATACATACATACATACATACCTACCTACCTACCTACATACATACATA
>NIPQ01009878.1:0-21280 GCA_002806875.1 Lepidotrigona ventralis hoosana
GAAACATAGCCGAGGCTGAGCAAATCTGAGGCTAAAGTTTCGAATTTATTCGTTTCGATAGAAGGTTGTAAAATAATTCATGGGATAACATTCTCCAATTTTAAGCTCGGCATTGAATTACCACTACACTACGTTTCTGTAGTAACAGGCCAGGCATTTCGGCGTCTTGTTCCGCATCCAATAAAGATCCAATGTATCGCAAAGCCACGACATGCCAGTACAATCGGGTAGTTCTGACGAATTTACAACCCTTGGACTACGTTTCTGTAGTAACAGGCCAGGCATTTCGGCGTCTTGTTCCGCATCCAATAAAGATCCAATGTATCGCAAAGCCACGACATGCCAGTACAATCGGGTAGTTCTGACGAATTTACAACCCTTGGAGTCCAGTTCCTCCGAAGTTCCCCCGATCGTAATACCTTTTGCGTAACAAAGTTCCGGGCCCACGTACACGTCCGACTAAGCCGATTGTTGTTGCAATATGGAAAATCTGTCCAACGATAACGTTACTTCCGCGCGATTTGAAACTTGAACGAGGCACGAACGTTCCCAGTGTCAATAAACCGGCACAAAGTAAACCGGGACGTTCTTGGCAAATATCCTCTCTTCAACAATTCGTATGCGCCGATGCGAGCGAGGAAACTTCAAAAATATCAAGAGACAGCAATTAGGTTAAGAGCAAGTAAGAGAAAAACTTACATTTACAGGATACATACTCGAACAGTGTGTTTTTGTGGTGAAGTGCAACAAAGCATTCGGTAGTACCGCGTCGAGATTGAATTATTGTAATTTCACGATAAGAGAAAGTGAGACGATAATAAGAGAGCACAGTGGATTTATGACGACCCGCGATGATATGGTGATTCTGTTTCGTGTAATTCGCGAACACAGCGTCATTCATCGCGTAGCTGCGAAATTGGCCGCCGTGGCCAACATGTAAGGTAGTTAGGGGAGTAGTTGAATTCGCTGCACAATGCACACGCGTCGAACAACGCGGTAATTGGACTCACGGTGAAATTTATCGAATGTATGTAATTTCCAACACCGCGTTACAAATTTTAACAAATCACGGGCCAACGGGTTCTTTCTTTTTTCTAAAAATATGAAATAACATGAGAACCACTGAAAACCACGATGTAATATCACGATATCGTCGACAGTTACAGAGTTCAATCGATGGACAGAAATGTCTTCCGCCATTAGTACGTACGAGATCCGTTCGAATGACGTCTACTGGGCAGCTTCCCACAAACAATTCTTGGGCTCTTATTGGCCAAGACTCCGAGTCTTCGAGATCCTACTCCTGGCCAAGGTCCATCGATTTCAGAGTCTAAGAATCGCAGAGTGGTGATACGCGACCTTGCGAATCACGAGTTTTGGACAAAACTCACCTAAGAGTCTCACCTAGCAAGCCTACAGTGAAATCTTAAAATTTTCATGACAATTGCAGCTTTCTCGATCTAACGAGGAAAATATCAGACTTTGAATCGGGAATCTAAAGTGCATTGAATGAAATGTTACGAGCTCTGCGTTGGGTATCCCACGATTCTCCGAACTCTATGATCGGCCAATACTTATTAGCCGAGATCTCACAATCTCAGAACTGCTCTGGATTAAGTCCCACAGATTTGGATGGTTGCGGATAAGATAGTACGACTCTGGGATCTGGCTGGGCGAGATTCCACGATTCCGGAGATTTAGTGAGCGAAGACCTGCGAGCTGCGGGGATGGGCCGAGATCATGTCTTAGGGTAGTGAATCTAGGCAAGGTCTTACCACTTGGTTTGGTGAGTGGGTGAGTCACTCCCACTCACCAATGAGTGGTTAACTGCGTGAGTCTAACTGCGTGTTCGAGCTGAGTCTTTCAACACAACGAGATCATGGACGTCAAAAAATAATTGGTGTTGCAATTAAACATTGATTTGAGACCAATATACGATCATTGTATGACAGTTACGTGATAAACAAATTTATACAGATCCATATTTTTACAACAAGACTGTTGTTAGTAATACGAGCATATCTTGCTCGTTAAATAAATATTTTTTATATATCCTTCACTCGTGAAAGTTTCGTTCGTTCTTGGAAAATTGGAAACGTTTGTCCCTCCAATGTATATCCGCAAGGGCTGTTCCACAAGTTTATCGTTCTTCCTCAATTACCAACTTCTCTCCCTGGCAGTTTGACTTTCGCCGCGATGAATGAAACAATATTAACAGAAGCGACGTCAAAGTATCGAAGGCAAGAGTGTAGAAGTGTGTCAGTTAACGCGCGGCGTATTGCTGTAACGAGGAGAAGTACCTACTGCCACGTGTCGCCAACTTCACCGGCACTTACAATGGCGATATTCATTAATCAGAATGTCCAACACGTGTTATCGAAACACTGCCAGTTTGCATTCGGAAAAGTTACTAGCCAAACTAAATTTCGCACTACGTTTCGCCATGACTACGGGGAAGGATAACGAGCAACTTCGGCGCCGCAAGTTTAGCTACCGCGGACCATATCAGCTCTCCGCCGTATTAGTATATCTAAACGTTAACGATCACGTGTGTGTTGTTGCTCTTCCAGCTTGATTAACTCTTCGTTCGTCTTGTTCGGTGTTCGACAGAACGTGGAAGAGCTGACGATCGTTTCGAGCGAAAATGGACCAGAGCGAGGCAGAATGGTGAAAAAAGAAGCGGAGCAGACAGAAAAAAAAGGATGAAAAAAAGAAAAAAGTCAGGCAAACGGTAAATGGGAAAGAGAGAGAAGCAAATGAAACCTCTCCTTACCCTCTGATATTCAATTAATGTTCTTATACAAGAAGCGCGCTCTACAGTCTGATAATTAGCGAAACTGGAGTAATTGGAAGCGAACACTGAATGTATAATGTTCGCCGTGATATTATCGATATCGTGTCAGAGTAGTTGCCGCGCGCCGGAAAGAACGCAGCTGACAATCTGACCGTGTGCGTTATTTTCCCTCTTCTTTTATTCTTTTATTGGTTCTTGCTCTTGTTCTTTCCTCTGTCTGATCGCTTCGTCCAATGAACGAATAAATTTTCTCGAACTGCGCGGCATAGTTCGATGTTTTGGGTTTATAGGGAAATAAAAGAATGGCAATTGACTCTCTGTTTTGCCGTAGAAATTGGCCATTCCGGATTGCAAGGGAGAAAGTTTTTCTATAACGGCGTTCTGCTGTCCCCACGCTTTATTGATACGGGCACCGTAGATGTAACTTCTTTAAAATTGAACGCGATGTATTCTTATTGTATTGGCGTAAAGATTTTTTCGCGAGGAAAACCCGATGCAACAGATGTTCCTGTGACGAAAAGTTTCGTCGGACGCGTTTTCGCAAAGTCATTCGCCTGGAAAAAACACAGCTCGTTAGGATGTATTTTCTAAGGAAATATTGAGATTCGGATATGTTCTCGAATAACTGGAAAACTGAAACCGAAACTCGCCGAGAGAAACAAATTATTTCCCCAATTATTTGGTATTGTCTTTCGAATTATTCGATGTACGTTGTAATATCGTTGAACTCCCGGCAACTTTCGAAACCTAAAATAGGTTAAACTTCTCGTAGAAGCGAGATAGATTTTATCAATAACGAGGTTTGTTGCTTCGAGACCGAAGTTTATCAATTCTGAAACAAAACTATGTTTCGTCCTCGAAGGTTTCTCGACGATGAACTTCCGGCCGATCTTTGTTTTCTATACGGTCTCGGTATAAATAAATCGAAGCACGATGTAACATCGAGTAATGATATTAAATATCTTCGAGTACGACGAGAACTACAAATTAAATAAAGGACGATTATTGCGGAGTTTCTGCAAAACGTGAAATAATTGAACTGTTCGTATAAACAAGTATACGTCACGCTCACAAATGCTTTTAAGAACGTCAATAAATCACTATAACAAACTTTTGGAACGTACAACGAACTAAGCTATCGTAAAACATCAAATTCCCGATACTATGCTCCCATGATTTTAGTTTCGCTGGGGAAGTTAACATTAATTTGGAAGCATCAAAATCACACGATATAAAAATATCAACGAGTAATCAACTCATAGTTCAGTGTCCATTCGTGAATTAACCGATCCATCTTCGTTCGTGTCAATTCAACCGAATCTCGTTCGATTTGCATAATGCCCACCGCGTCGTTTACGCCGATCTCGGATTTCATTCGATTTACATGAAATTTCGCGAATATCTGAAAAATCGAGATCTTTCTTTTTTCAAGTATTTATCGTTTCTAGAGATACGATATTCCAAATATCGATGCTTATTTTTCTTTCTTTTTTTTTTTTTAAATACACAAAAGGCAAACATTTGTGGTTTCTCGTTACGAGAAATATTTCTACGCGTCTTTAACGAAATATTTCATTCTCGTAGTATCAAGTTTTTGCAGCCATACAAATGATTTATACGAAATTTGACACACTTCGCGTTAATTAATTACTATGTAAATGCTGCAACAAATGAAAGGATCGTTTTTCAACAAATTTTACTCTAAAACATTCTGTTTAAAAAAAAAAAAAAATATTATTCACGGGTATAACAAACGACTTCAAACTCAAAATTTTCCACTTCATAATCCTTCCCTCTGAAAATTCCCTGGATGCCCATAACTTTCACGTCAATCCAAGTCGAACAATTCTTTAAATACTCCGCGAATCGTACGAAAGAAATCTTTTTGGAGAAAGTTGCAAAATTGCGATGAGATTCGATTAAAAGACTGGCCGTGCAATCTGCCCGACTGACCGACGGGGTGGTAAGAACAATAACAACCCAGGAAAGATGACAAGGGAAGAGGAAAAAACCCGGAGGAGGAACAAAAAGAAAGTTGGCTTTCACGAACCACAGAAGCTCGAGTGGCGAGCGGACGGTGGTGTGTGTTGGTACTGGCACGACCCACCCTGTTCGGGGAAACGTGTCGAGAGGGGTGGCAAGGGTCGGGAGTTATATCGGGTTTCCACCACCTTCGGGCGAACTTCGCTTCGATGCCCGCGTCGTAAACAAGCTGGACAGACCGCACGAGCACACGAGGAGCAGCGTGACGCTCCAAGACGACGACGACGCCTCGAGCGGAAAAGAGAGAGAGAGAGAGAGAGAGAGAGAGAAGTCGAGGAGAAAATAAAAGAGAGAGAGGAAGGACACGGAGGAAAGTAAGTAGCAGAAACGTTTTGCAAAACCGGGCTACTTTCTCCTCCCTTATTTTCCCTTTCTTCTTTGTATTCCGGCGCGTTTCTTCTCCACACAGCCGGGGTTTGCCCAGCGCCACCGTTGGATTACATCTTCCATCTCTCTCTCGTCCTTTCACCCCGATCCCGATGGCCACCGCTCGTACATCGCGATAAATAAATCATGAAAATTTATTTACCGAATTATTGCAACGCGCTGAATTCGAATACATTCGCCCGAAGGAGGTGGAAGGTGTGTTCCGCTTCGCTGGACGATAAAACGCTTGGGAATAACGCGGGCTTGGGTCTGCGAGAAACCGAGAGAAAATGGTGATATAGGAAGAAAATCTTTCGTTTCTGGCAGTTAAGTTACTTTACGGTTCCAGATTTAAGCAATTTGTTTTTCCAACTTTTCCTTTCTTTTTTTTTTTTTTTTTTGACGAAACGAAGANAAAGATCATAATGTTTGAGTAAGTCTTATTTATGGAACCCGCCGGCATAAGTGGATTTTCTTAGTAAAGCGAGTAAACATCGGGAATGATATACAGCGGTTATATGGACACGGATACCGACAGGATATCTTGGTTAACATTCGTTCATTTCTTTGAAATATTCGTAAGTCACTTTATATTGAATCGTATATAAATGGCTAAATATTTCGAAGGAAGAGATAAAACTTCAATTTTCCGAGCGTTCGGTTAATAAGAACGCTTTAACCAAGTCTAACCGTATTGTATTTTAATATTCAAAGGGATATGGATTTCTTTATCAGACATCAACTTCAACTCCGGTCGGTTTTAATTAAATATTTCGTCGCCTGCGCCACTTTTTCTCGGGACGTCTCATTTGATAAACAATTTAGAGACGCGAACGCGCCGAGATAGCTGAATGGAGGTAAGAAATATCGTAAACTCAGTGGAAATTATTGGCGCCAAGATAGCCGTGGCAGAATGGTAAATTAGGTTTCGAGATCAGCCGATTTTATTTCCACGAGACTTCCATTCTCCTCCGGAGAGCTCGGCCTCCATGTTGCCGTATCATACACAGACGAGATTGAACGAATCTTCGAGTCGTAAATCAAAGAATTGTCGGGCCGTTTACAGAAGTAAGAATTCAGAGTCGTTAACCGAAGCTCATGCATCCGTAATTCGACAGGCAGGGGCCTGTGGAAGTAAGAGCATCCGGCTATCTCTAAGTTAATGAAACGAATAAACCATGACCATGCCCCGTCCCTCGGCGATTTTAATCCCAGTTGCTCGCGAAACAGCGTTGCTGAAATATGAACGTGAGAACGTTTACGAAAACCCGCGACACTTTCCCGCGATTATTTCACGCGGTAGCAGAAGCACGTGGAAAACAGAATCACCGAAACGGGCTAATCTCTGTCAATTTACATTAATTTTAATCTCCGGCGTTGCCTCGTGAAACGGATTATCACAATCCGCTGCTAATATTCGGAGACCAATTTACGCTGATTGGCTCGTATTTCCCCTCACGCAACACCTGCCCCCCTTCTCCTCCCCCGTTAATAGGCACGCCAAAATATCCAAAACCTGTAAGCGCAAATACGATAAAACGAAAATATCTTCCAACGTGTCTGTTTGAACATGCGATTATTCGATTCATTGCCTGTGTTCGTGAGATTCTTCATTCTTTTTCAAACGCTGTACGTAAAGTCGCACGGTCGAAATAAAATTCGAAATAAATTACACGTAAAATTGCCATCTCTCTCCGTTCTTTTCTCTGTCTTGCACGATCCTAACGCGACGAAGAGGAGAGCTGTTGTCCCCTAGCAGAAGCATGCGGGGAAAAAATCAGACATTTCGCGGAAGAGAATTCTGACCTCGACGACTTTCGGCGGAATTACTTGGCGGCCGTGCGCGTAATTGTTAACAGCGTGGCTGTTTTCACGGAAGGGAAATAGGATTGAGTTTACCTTTGACGTACAAACAGAGCTTTCAACGGATTTTAATCACATACGCGCCGTGTACGGAGGCTCATGTGTGTCTTTTTTTCTTCGTTCCTCTGTTTTTCTTCCTTTTTTTTTTTCTTTTTTATTGTACGCTTGTTCCCGTGCTTGCCTTGGAAAAACATGTTTGCTCGCAGGCTTACACGTCGGCCGTTTTTACGCGTGTTCAATTTCTACCGTGGTTCTCGGCAACATCGAATTCGATACTGGGAAACCTTTTATAGACGCGATAACCGTAAACGGAAAAAAATCTATTATACTCCGCCGCAACGAAAGATTTTTTTTTCTTTCTTTTTCATATTAAGTTTCGTTTACGCGCGGTAAAACAATCGAACGAGATTCCTTATTTCTCCGATCATGACACTGTCGACGACGCGATAACTTTCTCGAAATGTGTTCTGAGTTAGAACTCTGAAGTTCATTTTTAATCCTACGGAAGTTAGGTAAAACAGAGTTCAAAGTAGCAAAGTATTGGAATCAACAGAAACAAAGGTAGACACTAAAAGTTTCCTTTTGTTCCTCATCCTCGCTGTTTGCCCTTTCCTCACTTCCGTCTGCTCTTTTTTTTCCCTCTCTTCCCTTTTACTTCCTTTCTTACTTTCTACCTCGCTTTTTCCCCCTTCGAGTTCCTCCGAATTGCCCCATAAATCGAACATTGCGAAACAACCTCAGTTATTCACTCACAAATAGACGAGCAGAGCTCTATCGCGTTATACGCTGGATCCTGGGTATTAACTGAAACGGCAGTCTATCTGCTCGTTCTTTCATCTTTCTTAGGGGATCATAAAAGTAGCCAGAGAACGTTCTTTCGGTACTCGCAGTTACTCGCTGATTCAAAGGACCGGAGTGATCACGAACAAGGACGGTATTATCGACGACACGATGTAACAAACACATCGAAGCTTCTCGATATTTGGCGTTTCGCGAAGGTAGAAATATATATATATCGTCCCGTGTCTGAGGTATGAATTAAACATTATTCATTTAACGTTTCCACGCCTGTCCGCCAGTACACGTCTACGCGAACATACATTAATCCGTAACAACGTTTGCTAATTTCAGTTGACTTACCGTGTATTAACCCGGTACATATTAATGCAGCTACGTATTGCCCAGCAGCCACCGCTTTGTACGTATAATGTTTCCAATCTGAACACGTATCAACGCGTGTAATTTCGCGAATCACACGCGCAAACCATTTGAATACGCATTCCACTTTCGAACGCGCGCGCGCGCGTGTGTGTTGTCTCGCCATTTGAATGTGCACGTGTGTGCGTCTCGATAGAAATTAATGCATTCCTTTGTTAATTTTAATTCCCCTGCTACGTGCGTATCGGAACGCGCGACATTTCTCCGCGTGCACTGTGTGAAGTATACTTTACGTTGGAATGTATATGAGACGGGTACATTGATATCGCGTTCGTATGCGTAATGTGCACCTGTTACTGCATACCAACATCCATTGTGCCAATGGGGTACAACTTTGTATTCACACGCGAGTCTCTCTCAACATTGGAAATATATCAAACCTGGCAGAATGACAGATCACAAATATTTCGGTTTCGCAAGTGTCTTCGTAATCGCGATCGATTGACTTTTATAGAAAGTCTGGAAGATTCTGCCAATCGCGTTATTTAAAAATATATATTTTTCTCTAGAATCTTTCGATAGTATAAATACGCAACTTTCAACATAGACACTTACAATTCGCCGCAATTGTACATTCATTTCATTCTGATTAAAAAGCACGAGTATAGCGACGTATCTCTGTTGGAAAGGGACCGGAAAAAAGCTTTCAAATTCGTTGCCCGAGAATTACGTCCGGGTGGCCGATTTAAAATCCAACGGATTAGATCCCACCGGAGCATCGAACGAAATCGAATCGACATAAATTAATTACGATGAGACGAGCGAGATAGAATGAAATTCTTTTTAATAAATCGAACGGCAGAAGAAGTCCCTCGAGCACGTCATTGTATTTAATTGACAGTGATTGCGAAAAGTTCAATTCTCCGGGCGTAACCGTTGTAACAAATATTTGTACCCGTCTCTGGAAAGCGCGCATGCTGGAGGAAGAGAGGGGGAGGGGGAGGGGGAGACGGCAACCAGGTGGGAGAAATTGCGGCACGAGCAATTTGCGAACATTATCCGAACGGAGGTACGAAGACGTTTGGCAGCGGACGGAGGGACGATTCTTTGGAATTACACCACCCTGCCGCGCCAGCGGTGAAATTACATCGTCGCGGAATTGTGCGTGGTTTCGGGACGAATGCGTGTCGCGTCTGAGCAGGAACAATGATGAAAAGGCAAGAAGAGAGATCAGAGGGAAGACTTTGTCGAAAGACGAAAAGGAAGGGAAGAGAGAAGGGAATGCTAGAAGAAAAGAGTTTCTCCGAAGCGAGAAGAAACGGCCGCTTGTCTACTGAGACACAGGACTGTTCAAAAATTTAGCCTAAACCTAGGAAAAGCCTCGGAGAACTCGCTTCTTTCTGCAGGGCACGACCAGCCCCTGTCTTCGACAGCTGTCGCGTAAACGTCGACTTTGAAATAGTAGCGGCCTTAGTCACCGGGCGCGGCGCGGCGAAGACCTGGGTTACGCGGGGGAGAGAGGGGGAGGGGGGGGCGAAATTCTTGAAGTTCGACTTTAATGGCGGCGACCCCATTTCGAAATAGACCGTCTATTAGCGGGGTCTTAATATTTCAAGGGTTTTACGGAATTTTTAAAGAAGTGGTTCAACCTTGCCTAACGTTACACGACGTATTATGCGAGCCTACATACGTACGTATGTATGTACGTACATACATGCATACCTCGAGAGCTGCGCATATGAAAATATGTAAGTATATACGGTAGCACGTGGCCGCGAGATGCCAAATAAATTTCATTTCATCGCGAGCCTTTCGACGAATTCCTTGCAGTTACCTCTCTGTGAAACCTGTTACGTAATTCGTCGACCGGCAACAAACGAAATAACTAAATACTAATACTGATAATTCTTTGACGCGCGTGTTCGCAGGTTTGAATCGTGAGTTTGCCGACGGAAAGAACAATTGATACGGATCGCTAGAAAATCTCTTGTACGTATATGTACGTCCGCACCGTGAACGGTTTATTAGACTTTGGAAATGTATGTCTGGAAAGATATAGATAGAGAGATGAACCGAATGATCCTCGGTTTTACTATCGAATAGAAAAACTGCAATAAAAGATGATTTATCGACTCGACACTCGTACTCGTACTTAGTACTGCTTGTACAACATTCTGATACCTATGAACTCTCTCTTTCTCCATTTTCGAATTTCTCTCGTTCATGTCGGTATTTCACGATCTCTTAATTAACGCGATCAAACTTATCTTTCGTATACGTAATTACAGAAGAACCTTAGAGACGAGGGAAAATTTCAAACGTCACTGAAGTGAAAAGCATCGTTGTGAACAGCCGAGACACCATTCAACTTCCGTACACAGATCGCGGAATCGAAGTTGCTTTCTTTTTTTTCGACTGCACTGCGCGAGGGCTGACTCGATAAGCTCGCGCCGGTGAAAGACAGAATCTTGACAAATCGGCTGCAAACTGTGTGCATCGCGTACACACAGACACAAGCGAGCCTTTAAGAGCGCTCTCAACTTTTTACGGCGCGCTCTTAAAAAGTACGTAAACAGAGAGAAATCCTCGGGCGCTGCAGCCAGTGTGCCGCGGTATGCATCACGGTTCCCATTAAAATCTCGCCGCTTTTCCGATCGGCGAGTTTTACCGATCGTGCTACTTCTAAATCTCGTTGTGATCGAAGAGAGAAGCAAGCGAATAGAATCGTCTCGCACAAAGGAATACATTAAACACGAACCGATTAAAAGAGAGGTCGATCTCGCGCGAACGACTCGCGTTTTTCCTTCTCTTCAAAAGCGCGCGCAAGTCGGAGCAGCGGTGTCGGCTGGCAGTTTTTCCTGCCACTCTCTCGTCCACACCGCCAACTGTGTACGTACCTCGCTACCTCCAAGTTGCTCTTTCAGCGTTTTCTTCAAATTCCGTCCGCGTCTCATAAAAATCAACATCTCCTTCCATTTATTCCGGTATTCCTTCCTTCTTCCATTATGAAGGAGAAAAGAAAAGAAAAAGGAAAAGAAAAGGAAAAAAGGAAGCAGACGCTGCGCTTGTTAGCCGGGGCTACAATTTTATATTTCCTCGACGTATTTGCCGGTAGTACGAATGAATCCTTAAAGAACTTGCGGCTTTCACGGCCAGGCCCTATGCTCTCGAGACTGTTCGAGATTTAATAACCACGAGTGATGGAATCCTTTTTGACAAAACTGGAATCGTAGTCAAGTCTAAGAACCGCGCTTCCTCAAAGAACACAGGGAATCCTTGGTAGTTTAGTGTTTCTACTCTGTACGGAATAATGTTAAGAGGGGACACTGTCTACGTAATAAACGCAATCTATCGCTAGTTGCTCAGCTGATCAAAGAACAATCGTTTGATTGATACAGACTGCAGAATATGTATATATATATAGGGTATTACTCGCGAGTACGAGAAAGCTCGAAATTGGTACGCTGTGAACGTTAATGCGTGTCTTTTGTCACGTTGATACTGAAGCGTACGTCATGTTGGTTCGTTGCTCTTATCGAATGCAATTCCAAGCACACTTTTCAAGATCATATTTTCTTAAGTCTTAAACTTTCCTTTCCAAATTTATTCGCTGTAATTCCGGGAAAAGATCCTACAAACGCTGAAGACGATTCGCACCTGTAAAGCTCGGATACACCGATTGAATCTCTAATTCGAACGCCTGCTGCTCTAACCAGCATCTGTCTGTACAGTGGCATAATTCAGGCATCGAACGAAACGGTGTCGGCGACTGCGTCAACCTGAAAGACGCTCCGCTGTTCTCAATAAAAGCGACGACACTTTTCCCTACTCCTCCCCTTCCCTCCCCCGGGTAGAAATCGGCGAGCACGTACGCAGACCGAATTTTCGAACGCGAATCAATATGGTATGCATTAGTAAAGTAGGGCATGCCTCGCGATATATGCATTTGACGGTGTTCTCGTCGCCGGTTACGGTAAACATACCGGCGGCTAAATCGACGAGGCTGCTAAATCGGCAAACGGAGGGAGGGTGCTTCGCGTGAAATCTCCGCAGAATCGGTTGGGTAACGGTGCGGTGTGGCAAAGGCAGAAAGGAGAAAGAAGAAGATCCACAGGCGTGAAAACGAATTTATTCAACGACGTTTGTCACCAGGTTCGATCGACCGTGACTTAAGGTAAAACCTTATAGCGGCATGAGAGAGAGAGAGAGAGAGAGAGAGCATCGCTCGTGCTCGAGCAGATTTATAGCGTTATCGAGCCGAGGTTTTCCACGGGTTTCCAACTCCTCGAAAGACGGCCGGATCCGGCCGTGCCGCCACTCTCGATCGGGACCTTATCCCGATTCTTCTTATATCCCACTTTACTCGACTGCGGCGCACACTCCTTCTCTCGTCATCGGCGGGCGCATCGGCCCGATTCCATGTCGACATCGATTTTCTCACCGAGAGTATCGGTGAAACTGATACTCCAGCTCCCAGGAGAATATCATCTACCAGCAAGCCCTTGAATCTCTTAAAAACTACTTCCTACCTGACCGATCTTCTTCCACTTGTCCTTGGAACGGGACGCTCAGTGGGTCGTTGCGGATCTTCGACGCGGTCACCGTTCGTGTGGCCACCGACCACCTTCCTCGTCTCGCTCTATGCGGAGTTTTATTCGATCTCCAGGAGTCCCCCCACGTTGGCACGCTTCTTCTTTATCCTCTTCTTCTTCTTCTCTCTTTTAACGATACTTCGAATCGTCATACACTCTGCAAAAATTCCGACCAACCATCATCAATATTTCGCAGATTTTTCGCGAGAAATTTCGAATGCCAATGTCGATTGAAAGATATGATGGATTATCGACAGTTTGATACCCGGCCACGAATGTGTTCGATGCCAGAAAGATCGTTTAATCGAGATTTTTCGGAAATTTTGAATACCTACGCGAATTGAAAACGCGTCGTCGAATTTACTCGGGGAATTTTTCACCTCGGACGATTCATTCGGGAGAGGATGGGGAACAGAATTGTGTCGAGTTTTGTTTGTTAGATATCGATAAAGAGTGCACGCCGTAGTTGATAAGCAGACTGCGGCTTTTTATCCGTTTGCGAAAAATTTAAATATACAAAAATGTAGAGAGTTTGAGTATACAAAGTACAGAATTTACATACGTGATAGAAACGGAATATAAAAAGTACTCATTATGATATTTGCATATATTTTTGCTTGAAAAATTTGAAATTTTTTTAGACGCGAAATATTCGCCGATTACTAGATAGAACAGTTTTCATTTTAACGTATTTGCTGGACGTGGCTCGGATCGGTGTCGACGCGTATTTTTGTGATACGCGTAACGACGCTGACTCGAATGCGGCATACAAATAAAAATTTCAGGAGAATTTCAAAAGCGACTTTCAACGTGTGCAAAATTCTGTCATGTTCAAATAAATTTTGATGTTGAAATTTATTACGGTTAACGCGTAATATAAATCGATAGACGACGAGATAAATAGCGAATCTGGCAAACAAATAATTTGTTACCTCGTAATAAAGATCGGAGAGTCGCGAAACTCGATATCGGTTGCGTGTAAACTTTGATTCAATCTAATATCGGGTGAAATTAGGAAAATTTGTTGGATATAATGTGCCCGACGTTTCGAACCGACTAATAATCACCACCAAGGATTTACGGTTTAAAAACCGATAGGAAAAGTTTATCGAGTCCGGAGTTCATTAACGTTGTTTCGAAAGTACAATCTTCCCTGTCTCCCATTCTCCCGGTATTGAAGTAATACAGTTTGAAGTTGCTCGGTTAATCACATCGGAATTTCTCGTGAACGAGGACAATAAGATTTCCGATAGATTTGAACAATTTTCCAGCTCCTTCTAATGCGCCAGACGAACGAAAAAAAGCTCGTTTTCAATTCATTCTAAAGATTTCATCTAATCTCGGCGAGTATCATTGTTAAATATTCCACGAAGTGAAACGAAATTTCTCGGCACAATTTGACGACAGAAAGTTTCGAAAATCGGCACTAGAAAAGTTCTGCATTAAAGATTCCTTTCGCATACTGTTAATTGTTATCTATTCTGTGAATAGATATGATAAGTTCAAAAGTTGTTAAAGTGAAAATTAAATTTTATTTTAGCTCAGAAATCGAGAGATGAACTTGAGAAAGTATATATCATAGAGTCGATAAAATTAATTAATTTTCGTTTCACAAAGTTTTGCAAACCATCTCTGTACCTCGTTTTATCCACCGTTAAATGGATTTTTAATTTTCCTATCGCTGTCGCAACATCGAATTAATCCTCGTAATCACTTTACATTACACTGGAAAATCTCGTATTAATTACATTTTGGTATTTCGCTGTGGACACAAAACTGCATCGCGAGAGGTTGAATCATCTCGAAATAAATATTGAATCGGTGCTGTTAGTTTGCCGCCAAACAACTACTTTTAATAGGTATAAATAAATCTCCGACTGAGAATCTCGGACTAAGCGTGTCAGCAACCTGGACGATGAAAACTCGACGCAAGCAACGTCGAGTTCATGATTCCCAAGAACGTGCAGAGCAAACTATTTTGCAGGCTCGAGATAAATCACGCCCCGAGACTTTGTTACAAGAAACTTGGTGCTGCTTGATTTTGCATTTGTACCGGTACAACCGAGATCTTCTCTCGACCGCTTCTCTCCGGTGCTTTTTATCGCTTCTGGCGAATATCTTATATCGCACTATAAAACGTGGAAAGAGGAAATTTTTTTTTTTTTTGTGCAAGCGAAGCAACCGTTTTCCAAAATAAGCGATCGATAATCGACTAAAGAATACTATCCCCCGAGAAACTTTGTCTCGTTCTAGAATCGATGTCAATTTACACAAATTTCATTGGATATCCTCTGCTCGAGTCAAAAATCGTACGAAAAGTTTGATCTCTTTTATTTATTTTCCATTGTCTTCCATTTATTTTTTTCTCTACTGATTTTTATTCTACTTCTATCTACATTTATTCGTAATCTGTTTAAGAAAATTGTCACTCCGAAAACTGTTTATTAAATTAATCTATTATACATACGATTTTCTCTTTTATAGAAGCTACACTTTGAAAATATATGCAAATGCGATATTCCTTTGGGAAGAAGCGTTACAAATCCTTGGATGAGTTACGTCTGTATCGACGTGCAGAAAAAATAAAGTATCTTCGAGATTAATTTACGGAATGATGTTGCTGAAACATTTTCGTTGCCTTGTATTATCCAGGCTGTCACCTAACTGGAAATTTCCACGATCTTGGAATTAAAAGTCAATAAAGCAATGTCGATTTCAGTTTAGCCACTTTCGGCTCTTGCAAATGTAAATGTGATGTAATTTATTTCTAAGAGGAAACTAGCACGTTAAAGTGATTGACAGTCTCAATAGTGAGATTTTTGTCAGAAAATTTCCTGCCGCGTAATTTACAAAATTATTTGCACGATTTTCAGAAAAATTTATATATATATATATATATATATATATATATATATATATACACAAATAAAATATATCGTTTCAATTCTCTCCGATACAAATTTTACATTTTTAATCGCCAGTATTTCTAGTGGAAATAATTATCATATATTCTTACTACAACTAATCCAAGATTACTTCCAAACTATTCGGATATTTCTCTAGCCTGCAACCGATACAATTCGATGAAACGAGAAAAATGGAAAACGACAACAACAACAAAAAAAAAAAAAGAAAAAACCAGTTTTCAAATACAAACGTGTGCACGCAATCAATCGTTTCTCGTCATTCGAGTTTGATTCCCGGATTGACCTCCTTTCATGTTCAACTTATATTTCCTTACGAGCTGCCGCTTAATTGAACAAATACTATCTCGGTCGAATACCGATGCGGATAGCATTTCCCGTCGTCGTCGTCGTCGTCGTCGTCTCTTCAAGCTGGCGCTCTCCCCTTTTTTCAATTACTTTTCGGGGGCTTCGGCGGCGGATAACATTTCAAATACTGATCACTTCCCTCGCGTTATCAATTACAATGCTGCCCGGGGGGAATACCCTCAAGTATCTAGCCTCCGCTATCCTGCCACTCGTGTTCCTTCGGTTTATTATACCATAAAGCATTCCCGTAAAACATCTTGGGACAATTCGCGCGACATTTGTTTGGTACTTTACCAAGCACGATGTTCGAAACAATTACAGGGCCGCGTTTCTGGACAATTTAGAGGAACGGACTAAATGTCCGGGGGACGAAGAAACTGCTATTAGCAGAACCAGAAGGTGATATGTATCGTGGCGATGCAGCAGCACGTGGAATGATATAATATTACAATAACACATTACAAGCTCGTGCTGACGAGCGAGGGAATGTGCGATCCCTCATGCAAAGTCAAAACTGCAGAGTTCTTAAATAATTTGTAATACTATTCTCTCGAAATTTTCGAGAAAATCCGGATCATCGATTTGGAATCTTTATGGTCGTGTGTAATAATACGACCTATGGATGATAACTATTTTAAATAAATGTGCAATATTGTAGGATTTGTGAAACGCGTTTGATATATCATCCCATTTCGTGCATAATATAACGTACATCATTGTATTATTTTTGTAATGATAATACACGCAACGCATGAAGTTTCTCTAAACGCGAAATATTCTAAATACTCAAACAATAAATACGCCTAACACGATGAAATTAACGAAACGTCCATTGTCAATCATCTTCCATTTCACGAAAGAGAAAAAAGAAAGAAAGAAAGAAAGAAAGAAAGAAATTCGATAGTTATAAATTTGCTGTAACGAGAAGTTTCTCGTGGAAAAACGCGGAGAGAAAGAAAACTAGCCGATCTCTTTGTGACCCACGGGGACAAACGCGCGATAAAAAGACCCGGCAGATAGACGACTCACTGATGGACGCTCGACGACGATCTAATTTGGCTGGCAGAAGGCGGTATTAAGCGGGGACCCAAGGAATGCCCGGTAATTAATTCGTCGACGCAGTGCCTTGGTCCTCGGCGGAAAGTCCGAAGGATCCAACAGTCGATTCTCGGCACTGTTTGCCTTCGTCGGTGTTCGCTCGACACCGATCTAGCACCGGTGCTCCTCTCCTCTCTCTCGTCCTGCTCTGGCCAACGTACGCCTCTTTTCCTCACGGACCATCGGCGAAGTTCGTTCGCGGAGTTTAACCAGGGCTCTCGCTATCGACCTGGCGAGCAACCTCGGCGTCTGCGTCGATGTCTGCGTCGCGCAGACGCCCCGACACAGGCCGGGTTCCCTCCAATCGATTTCAGATTTTCCAGCATAACGAGGCCGACTGCTGCCCAAAAATTCCTCTACGCGCACCTCTTCCTTCTCTGTCTCGTCTCCTCCGCCGGCAGGCTGTCAACCCTTTTCACCCCTGTTTCTCTCGCCCGTTTCTTGCACTTTCGCCCTTCTCCTCTTTTCCTCGCCGGCTCTGCTCGCGCCGCTTTGTGCCATCGCGCTGGCTTTTCTGCGAGGCCACGAAAGTGGCCCCCCTTGCTGCCTGGCCCGATCGATTTTCGATACGGATAATTGTGGATCCAACGTCCACCGTCTATTGAAAGTTTCGTTTTCTCGCGCTCTCTCTCTCTCTCTCTTCTCTTCTCTCTTCTCTGTGCCCGAGTCTCTTCTACCCGTCGCCGTTCCTCTCCCTTCTTTCCACCCGTCTCGTTGTCACGCTCGCGGATTGTTCGCGCATAATCCCAAGTTCGATTCTTTGACGGGAGTCCGATTCATCGGAATGCCTCTCTTTCTTCGATTGATTTTCATGAAACTTTGCCCCGCTTTCTTTTTTCTCTCTCTCTCTCTCTCTTCTTTTTTCTTTTTTCCTCCCTCCAGGCGTTGCTCCGAAAAGGCGGAGAGCCTGTTCCCCAATTCTAGAAATCGAGATCGCGAAATTGGACCCCGACTTGGTTATTCTATCGATAATTACCCACCGACGACTGTTTCTTAATTAGCTTTTAATTAGATCGACGCTGACGACGTGTTCCAGTGAGCTTTAAATACCGTTCGATGTACGGACGTACGCACGTTCGTTTGATTTCCTTCGCAAAGAGCGAAACAAAGGCATTCGGCCAATCGGTCGAATTATATCGACGGTCGAAAAGTTCGAGCTGAAACGAACGAATCGAAATAAAAAGGCAGAGGGTCACTGGGTCTCTGGTATCAGAGGAATCTCTTCGATTGTCCCTTCGCGTCGCGCTCGCCGTGTTTCTCGTTTCGTGTTTCAAGGAGATAGTAGAAACGTTCCGATTATGGTCACACGTGCCCGGCATATACTTTTCTTGTCTTTCATCGGCAAAGCGATCGCTATCGTTTCTCTCTTACCTCTATCACGATCTTAACACGTACCGTCCTAACCGGTATCGATGATGGGGGGAAAGAGAGAATACGACGATACGCTTGAAAAATGCCACCGGGACACCTTTTCCCCGGAAACCACGGAAGACACGGCGCTGAATTTGTAACACGTCGAGGCAACTCGATACGCGATCGCTTCTCGTAACTCGTCAATCAGGTACCCGACGATCTATCGACGTCGATCATTTGCCAGATTTCTGGAACGCCTCGTCTCTTTCTTCTTCCGCTTTTCCTCCCCCTTTCGACGATTTTCTTCGCACGGAGACTCGCCTCCGAGACGTTTCGTCGATTCGCTTGCTTCCCTATCTATCGACAGCGCCGCGCGACTTGCGTGAATATTAAAATATTTGCCGGTCCGAATCCGCCAGTAA
Source organism: Lepidotrigona ventralis hoosana (assembly GCA_002806875.1). Taxonomy (NCBI): domain Eukaryota; kingdom Metazoa; phylum Arthropoda; class Insecta; order Hymenoptera; family Apidae; genus Lepidotrigona; species Lepidotrigona ventralis. The sequence continues at coordinate 18,962 of NIPQ01009878.1, forward strand.
CAAACATCAAGCTGGAATTTTAATTTTCAATATTGCCCCCGGAATTTCAGATGCGCCATCCGTCCGTCCCTGATATCATATCTCACTCACGGCGCATGTTTATGCATTTTTATTTGCATTCGAGTCGCGGCGAGTGCATTCAGGGTTAAAATTTCGCGGCGGGCCGCGACGCCTCACTTTCTGCGCCGTTCCCTTGTTGTAAAACCCAGCAGCAGGAGGAGCGTCTGCATCGGTGCGAGGAGAACCGGGCCGAGCGCGCGATGGAAATTCTGATTGCGATCAATCAGCTTCCGCTGCTTCAGATCTTCTGCTGCCGGCAGGAACAATAAAGCTGACGTCCGCCAAATGCGTCTCTGACCTCCTTTGTATTTCAAACATCGTTGTTTTCCACCAACGGGCAGCAACACTCGTCTGTGTTTTGCCCTATTGCCCGACGCGGAATCAACGCACTGTGGCAAGCTCGTTAAGCGAGTATCTCGTGCCCGGTTCCTTGTTTATGGATTACAAGTGGCTCGCGTTGAATTTCCATCGGAACCAACCAGCCCTGTTTCTCCCTTTCCTCTCACCTTTCCTCGGTGTTGCACGATATGCACGTACCTGGTACGCCTGAAATGTTCGCGGAATATATTTGTAAAAATTACTTACGTAATAATATTCATCCAAATTTGACAACGTCACCTTCGAAGTAGGTCCCTTCTCGAACACATTTATTCCAGCCGACACTTTTCCATTGGATGAAACGATTGAAATTGTTTCGATCATACTCGTCGCTTCTTCTGTTTCATTGCGTCTACATCCGCAAAGTGTTAATCGTTTTCTTCGATAATGAGAAAACCGTGCACTACGGTCAATGCACGACATTAGATCTTGGTATCTTTGGAAAGATACGGAACACAACTTTGGAAAGAAAAGAGAGAGGATTCTCCGCTGTGACAGCCTATTCCCCGGGTCTCGCTCGAAGTGCGACTCCTTTTTATTCCCCGAAATAAAAAGGAGATCACGCTGGGGCAACAAATCTTGGGAATGTAGACGCAACGAAGCAAGAAACGACGAAGATGACAAAAGCAATCTCGCCCGATGGAAAAGTTCGGAAGAGGAGTAACTTGAAGATGACATCGTCAATTTGGACGATAATTACGCGAGTAATATAAATCAACTCCGCGAACCTTTCGGTTACATACATGACCAAACTAAATGTACTTTCGCGAAACGAAGCGTGTACGCGTTTCTCAAAATCAATCGTTAATTTTTATTGACTCGCCGGAGGCGGGACACGACGGACGAGCATCGAAGCCGAATGGAATCGAAGGGAAGGGACGAGGAAAATGGAAATTGAATTTGATTCGATTAGCGGAACCAAAGGGAAAGGGTGCAGAGAGAGAGGACAATCGAAGTATGTAGCTCGTAGCGATTCGAATTCTCGACTGACCCGCGCTCTTCCCCGATGAGAATGATCACGACCCGAGATTTCGATAGTCATTCGATACCAGCCATTTAGACGGTGCTCGATACGCCGCCGCGTATTCCTGTAATAATAGATACCAGACTCGCGGCTGGAGGGGTCGACTCCTCGTCGAGAATTTCCCGTGTCCAGGGACAGATCGTTTTGAAAGGGGATGCAATGTTTATCGACAACGTGGAGAGACTCTTATCATATCTTGACGCGCGAAGAGATCGAGTTTAGTCAAGTGAAAATGACGTTAATTAATAATATTGACGAGCTGTTGAAGCCCTTTCCGTGTACGACGACGGTGTCCAGGAAACGGTAATTAAAATAGTTCTCTCTTTGTGAAAACGAAACAAAGCCAAAGAAGAAAAAGACAAAAAAAAAATATATAAGGGTTAATGTTCGTCTTGTTTTAAAGCTCCCCTCAGTGGCGGCTCTTCACCGACGTTCAATTTTATCAAATTAGAAGCCACTTTGAGAGCAAAGACACGCGCGCGAGTTGCCCACGAGTTTCTGTTTGACTTCTATTTAAACCTCCGGAGAGTTCGTCCACCCTTTGGCCATTACCGCAGCGTATCCTTTTAATAATCCACGGTGTACAGTTTCGCTGTTGATAACGCGCGCGAGTTGCCCACGAGTTTCTGTTTGACTTCTATTTAAACCTCCGGAGAGTTCGTCCACCCTTTGGCCATTACCGCAGCGTATCCTTTTAATAATCCACGGTGTACAGTTTCGCTGTTGATAACGGCGCCGGCCACGGTTTCGCAGTTAACGGTAAATATCAAATTCGCCGGGACGGTCGCTGAATATTTCGCGTAACGCTTGTTCACCGAATAATAAGCTTATTCGCCGAAACGAATGCTTTCTGGCTG
>NIPQ01010149.1:0-21468 GCA_002806875.1 Lepidotrigona ventralis hoosana
TTTTTTTATTTTTTTTTTTTTTTTTTATATGGTACTAGTCCTCTTGATTATCCTTATATATAACAGAAGCAAGTATTAAAACTATATTAGTTTCTATGACATACCTGTTATATTAACAATAAAGACACAGTTGCAAATATGATTCTATATTTCTGATGTTTCGTTTCTCACTTTCATCAGAGATTATATATCATAGAAAAATTAGTGAGTTATATTATTCATAAAATTCTATGTTTTTCGATCATTACTTTTTAATCAATAAGTTTCGTGTACGTTCTAAATTTCGCTTAGAAATAGACAGTATCTTACAGATCAATATATTAGTACGACTATTTTGAAAGAGAAAAAAACGAGCAGTTTAATGATTCGCGAAATATGCACGTGTCAAAATCGATACTTGTTAGCTTGTCATTAATATCTTTTTAATAACAATTTCTTTCATATTATATTAAATTTTATGTTAAGTATGAATTTTGTGCACAGTCCTTTTTTGCGTTATATGAACACGTTATTGATGACTTATTTGTAACAATGGATTTTTTCATACCTTTTTCCATCTATTAATGTTTAGTATTTTAGTTAAAATCTTCATTAAGAAACATATCATATAGATCTTTCCATATTTAGTTTTTATTTTACTTTATTTTCAAATATATGGAAAGATACTCCAATTAGAGCAAATGAAGGACAGTGCACGATGATCCAAAACGTCTTTTGTTTTACAAGCACACTCGGTAACATTCGACATATGCACAACTTGAGTAGAAAAAATATCTAGAACAAATACATTATCTATCTTCCTTATATAAAACTATTATTACATTGTATCAATAATTTATAATTTTTGCCTCTTTACCTCGATAAGACGATTACTCCCCAAGAATCTTTTATTCTTAATTTTTTTTTCTTTTTCATTTAAACGTGAATAACATAAAATGCTGCTAAATGATAGTCTGAATATTTAGTGTTGAGTCAAACTGAATAAGAATAAAATATTTTTTAACGGTTGGGGAATTCTTACAACGAAACACTTCGAGGTTCATTGGCATTTCATTGTTTATACGGAATTTCAATGTAGACATTCTCATTCCAATTATACAATTCAAAATCAGATATTTCTTTTTTTATAATACGAATTATTCATTTACTAGAGACGAGATGCGTAAAACCAGCTAGTGCAAAACCAGCATTAGTGTCAAAATAAGTTGCGTTGTGTATTACGGCAGTGCATTCAAAAATTGTAGAACGTATGAACTATGACTCTGTCAAAAGTAGCTTTTCGTTAACATAATTAACATCGGACAGTTTTTTTTCGATAAATCCAAAAACATTTACAAAATTAAAATTCTATTTTATTGTATTCTACTCTGAAAGAGAAACATTGAATAATGAATGCACGTGCGATTTACTTTTTTTTTCCAACCGATTCAAGTCACATAACACAATCATTATATTCCGACCATTATTTACGGAACAGAGTTTACGTATTTGAAATGAAATACATTAGTTGTAAAATGTCTTATAAATAATCATTGTTCAATGTATAATACCATGGTCCATGAAAAGAAAGTCTGATATAAAAACGTAAGTGTCAATAAGAGATGGCATAATAAGTGTCATAAAGTCCGGGCAAATTTGTTCAGGGCAGAATTCGACACTTTTTGTCACAGTAATCTAGATTTACATAAATACAGTTATATAATCAAATGGAAATATAGATGCGAAAAAATTAGAACGATTAGAACGAATTTATGAATTACGTCTCAACAAAGAGACACGTACTTAAAGTATGATAAAGTTGAAAAGTGTCTAATTTCTGCTCTGAAGCTGCTCAACAAAGGATAACGCAACGTGCATGTTAATACGTCATAGAGAACGCTGAAACGGTTGTGTTAGGCCTTGGCATCAACTTCCATTGCCACTTCACCTGCAGCTTTCTCAGCTCTCTTTCTCATCCTCTTTGCAGTCCTCGGATTTACCGAGGTGTACAAAAGGGTCTGTTACAAAGTAATTAATTAATTAATTAATAACTAAACTATAAAAAATTTTAAAAAGCGAACGAATAATTCATACCTTCAATTCAGGATCTTTAACAGCATATTCAGATTGATAAATGTCTAGATCTAAAGGAATTCCTGTAATTTTGTGTTGCCGATTATGCATTAATAGTACTGTAAATTTGAATTGTGCAGCAAATTCATTTGGTTTTTCGTACAACACCTATATACAATAAAGATGCAATGACATAAAACTCTCTGAATATAAGAATTATATGTATAAATATGTACATAAACTCACTTGGAATGGTTCAATCAACCTATGATTTACACATTCCACAACAGCCATTTTTGCCTTTTTCTCATCCTCGAAAGTACGTAAGTTAAATGGCATAAGACCATGTTTATGAGTGACTTCAGAGTAAAACATGCGTGACGCTTTCAATTTTAATTGATATGTTTCCTCTGTTTTTTTAAATATAGTAACTCGAGTGTCCTGTTCTCTACCTACACCCTCACCAGTACTAACCAACACATCCATGGCATATACCTATAAATAAAATAGTTCATATATATTAAAACTTTTTTCTATTCTAATTAATTACAAAATATATTACGTAAAATGAGTTATACCTCATAAGCTTCAAGAGTATATTTTTCATGTTCTTTTTTCTGTGCATCATTTGGATTTTGAATAATAGTTTTTTCTCCGTCTATTTTAAATTGTTTCAATTGATGACTTAACATTCCTTCAATTGGTTTACATTTGTATACATCACAAATCTTTTCTACTGTTTCAGTTATCGTGTAAGTCTGTAAACAGAAAAAAAAAATTATAAACATGAAAAATGTTAAATAAACAATTTATAAGTACAAAGATATAGAATGTATATATAACTTACCTCTGTACCTGGCTGTAAGAGCCTTAGTGCAGCTTGTGAAGCATAGTGTGCAGCTAACACTACATCTGCTTTTCTACCAGTAACTTTTTTTTGTGGTGAAGAACCTATAACAATTGTATGTGCCACAACTGCTATAAAGCCATCAACATGTGCTCCAAGATCTCTAAAAATAGAAGTTAGTAATTACTTTAAAAAATGGAAACATGGCAAGTTACATTTTATAACAGTGAACGTTATTTATGGATCATAAACTTACACTTTTACCATATCCTCATCTTTGAGTATGAGATCTGGTTCGCTAGCAATTGGTGAAAAGTGACATATGCAATTGTTGACAGATATGCATGTAGGAAAAGCAATTCCCTTCTTCAGCTCTTTTTCTTTCTTAAACACCTTACTAGTTTCATCCAATATCAGTTTATCTCCAAACTCGCAAATTTCTCTTACTGATGCTCCAGTGACACATTTGTCTAAAACTTGTTTTAATACCCCTAGAATTAAATCATTTATTATACATAACTGTTATCATATACTTTAAACATTAAATCAGATTTATAAAATATATACGAAGGCACACATACACATTTATATAAGTTTGCATATTAATAGATATATAAATGAGTCGTTGATTCTAAATATTTATTTTTTTTATCGACTTGTACAAATAAAAAGAGAAGAAGAAAGAAGATATTACTATGTCAAGATAAAATATCAATATGTTCTTAAAGTATATATATTTCTAATATGTTCTACCTATAGGATTCAAGTATTTTTGATAATGTATACCTCCATATATGTTTTATATTCTTAAAACTTTCATCTGACATGTAATTTTTTCACAAATTTAAAAAATGCTAGAATATTGTAATTCTAATTTTGAACAATTAATTTAAAAAAATTAATTTAAAATATTTTTGGAAAGTTACAATATTTTATATCTTTCAAATATTGAGAAAGATAAAACTTTGGATTAAAAATTACATTTAAAAACAAATGTAAGGTATATGTATAGGGTACGTGTAATGTAAGCATAATTGTATATATAAGATAAAAAAGTTTGAATTTTTTGTAACTTTATATCTTTATAATAACTTTGGATTAAAAATTACATTTAAAAACAAATGTAAGGTATATGTATAGGGTACGTGTAATGTAAGCATAATTGTATATATAAGATAAAAAAGTTTGAATTTTTTGTAACTTTATATCTTTATAATCGTTAATTCATAAAATTTATATTTATAAAATATTCTCTCTCTTTTGTTACATGCAATATTTGAATGTAATCCGACAAATTCATATGGATAATTTTGTGATTATTTAGAATAACAGATCTTTTTACTTAAGTTAATTCATAAAATTTATATTTATAAAATATTCTCTCTCTTTTGTTACATGCAATATTTGAATGTAATCCGACAAATTCATATGGATAATTTTGTGATTATTTAGAATAACAGATCTTTTTACTTATTATATATAATATAAAGTAACATCACAACTAAACACGATACTCAAGTAACAGCAATAAATTCTAACATAAAATCAAGCTAACCACACAACAAGCAAAAAGTTCTTGTTAAATATGCATCTGGCTGGTCTTCTTATGGAAATGGAAACACACTGGAGACAGGAATGTAAGCGGATTATGGTTTTTCTAGCAAGATTGTTACGCTACGATAATGAAATGAAACGTATGATTTTTTTGAGCTATGTGATGAAAAAATATTAATTCGTCGTCGATCGTTAGTTAGGAAAATAGAGAATAGTGAAAATATCGATACGTTAATAAAATGTGGGATAGTCAATGCCAGCTATCCCACATGGTAAGGGAGCCCGGCATTAGCGCGCCACATTCCATATGGCCAGGCGGAAAATAAGACATTAAAAGACTCGTAAATGAATCAGGCAATTCCATTTTTATTCATACGACTTCATAAATGAATGTTAAGTCATTTTCTTACGATTTACGATGTCACCGGCCATTTTATACTTGGTGACAACGATGTCTTCGGCGATGGTTCTCTCAGTTTCTTCTTTGTCCGCCATGTCTTCGGTACACTATGTTACGATCACGTGACTTAGAGCTTCTTTGCAGTTGCTTCCTGCTAAACGATCAGCGCTATCTTAAATAAATCATGCGTTCCGAAATTCTCTACTAGTCTTTTAATCAAAAATGCCAGATAAACATGTATCACACACACGTGACTTAGAGCTTCTTTGCAGTTGCTTCCTGCTAAACGATCAGCGCTATCTTAAATAAATCATGCGTTCCGAAATTCTCTACTAGTCTTTTAATCAAAAATGCCAGATAAACATGTATCACACTGATAACACAAATATGATATAATCACTCTGATATTTTTTGATATTTTCTTTGTTCTTACAAATATTTCTTTCTATTTCTGTAAATTATATTTTAGAGAACATAATATTACTATACACATTCTTATTTATTTTTGAATCTTTTAATTCTAATTAAATTCAATATAAAAGTTTAAGTTCAATATAAATTTGCAAAGATCGATCGATTTTTTTTATTAAATTTTTTATTGAAATTTTTATTTAATAATAAAAACAAATAAATATTTTTTAGTAAATTCTAATTAAATTCAATATAAAAGTTTAAGTTCAATATAAATTTGCAAAGATCGATCGATTTTTTTTATTAAATTTTTTATTGAAATTTTTATTTAATAATAAAAACAAATAAATATTTTTTAGTCGTTTCTGTTTAAAACAATACAAAATTTATATATTTGTGTATTTCAAAATTTATATATTTCATTTACTTGGAATATTTGCCGAAAATACATAAATCTCGACTTTTGCAACTTTTGTAACAAGGTTGGTCGACTTGCATCTTTTTGAAACATGTTTCATGCCTTATGGATCCTGAGGTTGGTCGTGTGATCTATTGGAACGCGGATTTGATTTGCATTACTTTAAATTTAAATCGTAATTATGTCTTCAGGTAAATTATCCCATGGAATAAAATTAAATCACTGTTATTACGCTCGCTCGGGAATATTTTTGATATGAGAAACCTCGATATTATTAAAATTTTACCATTTTTTATGTAACATAACCAAACTTCTTGCGAAACGCAGCATGCTTTCAATATTGCGTTTTTGTATGTTGAAAATTGTTGTAAAAAATACTGATTTTCTTGTGTGTATATTTGTACCAGGCAAGAAAGGGAAAAAGAAGAAGTGCAAAACGGTCGATTTAATGTCATTCCTGGCTGATGGGGGTGGAACACCCACTGTGCCAGTTAAACCATTGACTAGCTGGATTGATGAAATGGAAGAAGAACATGGTAAAATATATTTACGTATTCTTTTAGCTTCACATTTTTTTATTTTTAAGATCACATTTATGTTTGAACACTTATGTATGTGTATATATATATATATACATATATATGTATATATTGCATATATATATATATACGTACATACATGCATGTACACACATACATGAGCACATGCACACATATGCATACATACTGATATTTATTTATACTATATAGGTAAATATGTAACATGTGTAAAATTAGGCATCGTTTGTTATGAAATCATAAAATATTTAAAAATTCTAAAGAATCATAAATACATGTAAATATTATTATATTACAGAAGGTTTTTCATCAAGAAGTAGTAAAGAACCAGTGATTCTACCCACTGCTCCGAGAGCTGCAAGAGGACCCCGGGTTGCAGATGAAGATATTCCTTCTAATCCACCATATGTAGCATATCTTTCTAATCTTCCCTACGAAGTGGACGAAGTATATCTAACGGAATTTTTTTCAAACATGAAGGTTAGTATCTCAAGTATTTATTTTTATCAAGTAATGTTACAGAATTGGTGTAACTAATTCCAATTATTATTTATTAGATTTCTAATATACGTTTACCAAAAGATTCTAATAAACTTAAAGGGTATGGATACGTTGAATTTGAAGATCGTCAAAGTTTAATTGATGCTCTTTGTTTATCTAATACAGTAAGTTCAAATGTTTTAAAACCTGAAGTATTTCAATTACAATGAAGCAATTATATATGAATTATTTTCTAGCCTATGAAAACAAGAAGAGTACGAATTGATATTTCAAATAGTGTTAATGATGATCGTCGTGGAGGTCGAATGGGCCGAGATAATCGTAGAGATAATGATTATGATTCTGAGCGTATGTCTGGAGATTGGAGGAGTGGTCCAAGAGATGAAAATCTAACATCAGATGGAGATTCATATCGGAATCGATATGATAACAGAGATCGAAGAGATGACCGTGAAAGTATATATTATGATTCTTACATATATTTATAATTAATTGATAGAAAATTATACAATTAATATGTTTATCAATTATAGGTTCTGACTATGATAATAAACCAGGTGCGTGGCGTGAAAGTAGTGACAGAGCGAGACCAACGTTCAGAGACAGAGGCGGTTTCAAAGACGACGAAAAAGATAGAGAATGGTCTCGCTATGACAGAGGTAGCAGAGATCGAGAGGGAGACAGAGGAAGTAGTTTTGGTCCGCGACGTAATTATGGTGATTCTGATTGGGATCGCGATGGCCTACGTAGGCAAGGAAAGCCCCCTATAGATAATAAATGTGAGTGTTGCTCATCTTTATAATAAATAAAATGTATAAAGGACTTCTATTTTTTAACTAAAAAATATTAAATATTAAATATTATAGCTGAATTAAGGACTAGGCCGAAATTACAGCTACAACCTCGTACCAAACCAATTGATCCTATTGTTGTGAAAGAAGAGCAGCAATCTGCAGCTCCACCTGCTGCTACACCCGCTTCCTCGACAAATATATTTGGTGCTGCAAAACCTGTAGATACCACTGCTAGGGAAAGAGAAATAGAGGAACGACTTGCGAAATCATACGCCGAGTCAAAATCCAAAGAAGATGGGTAGGTTTGAACGTATATCTGTTTAAAACATAATTAAAATATAATTAAAGCATTAATTAAAATTGATTGTTCTTTTAGAGAAAAAGAACGTAGCTCTAAAGAAGGTACTTGGGGCAAACGTAATGGAGTAAGTTCATTGTGTAAAATTTCATAACGTATCAGGTTGCATCATTTTATTTATCATGTATTTATTACTCTTATCAGGAGGGTCGGGAAGAAAGAGAAAGGGGTCGACAAACGTGGCGATCGGAAGATGATAGAGGCCGACGAAACGAAAGATCAGCACCACGAAGTCAGCCTACTACTTATCCTGGTAAATTTAAATTAATGTAACTAATATATAATTGACCTAAGATAATTTATGACGTGATACAATGCTTGTTTGATAACTTAGATCAATATGGAGAGTCTAAAGGTCAACCTGTTTCTCGTGGCGGACGACCATCGTCTAGAGGTCCTCCAAAATCAAATGATACTCGTGGAGGAGACAGGTAACATGATCATGCGGAAAGGTTCGAAATAAAATTAAACGTATGTGTGTTAATTGTATTATGTTTGCAGAGATCGAAGAGATAGAGAAAAAGATGTCAGTAGAATGCCAAAAGCAAAGGATGAACAAGCTCCAGTAAGTGAAAGATTTCTTGAAATCTAATCTTGATAATATTTATAAATGATGTCTTTTCGTTTCAGAATTTTGTAGCTTCCAACAAGTATTCCATGTTACCTGATGATGTGGATCCCGACAATATCGATGATTAGTCCTAATCATTATACATCACCAATTAAATTGTGCCACATGCATCATAATTGGTCTATATATTCATATTATTAATTTGTTTTATCTCTATTAAATACTTATCGAATTGATTCATAAATCAAACTCTAAGCTCTTGGTATTACTTTACAAGAATTATTGTTAATTTATATTTAATCTATTTTATTACTCGTAATATAATTACCTATCTACATATGTATTTACTTTATATTTCGATATGAATGTTCAATCGATCATTAAATCGATGTTAAAATTCGGATAACTTTAAAGAATTATACTGAGTTTTTAAATATTTAATTCTGAAGATAATTACATCTATAAGACTTAGGAATTGGGACTTTATACGTCATATTTTATCCACTGTACAGTTATTGTACAATATGTAACTCATTTACATGTAAAATAATGCCAATTTAGGAGGAAAAACAATTAAAATAATAAGTGTAATGGGAACTTGAGTGATGTATTATATTCTATTGCCTGGAATTCAATATTTCACAAAATCGTTGATAATTATAAAAAGGAGTAATTGCAACATAATTGAACATCGAAAGATTGATACCATAAAATAAGCACGATAAAGTCTAAGCCATAACATAGCATAGAAGTCACTATATTAATAGTCATCGTATCATGACAATATAAGGAAGCATATATGACTGAACAATAAGAATTTTGTTACAATCATTTTATTATAATAATGTTTCTAAATAATTATGCTCTAAACATATTTATATATATATATATATATACATCGTATCATGACAATATAAGGAAGCATATATGACTGAACAATAAGAATTTTGTTACAATCATTTTATTATAATAATGTTTCTAAATAATTATGCTCTAAACATATTTATATATATATATATATATTAAAAATTATCTATTTACAATCTTTTTTTGAGATATGTACATACTGACTTAATTTCCATTTACTGCTGAGTAGTTTGTGCTAATTGGCGTAACTGTTTCAATACAGTCATATATATATATATATATATTAAAAATTATCTATTTACAATCTTTTTTTGAGATATGTACATACTGACTTAATTTCCATTTACTGCTGAGTAGTTTGTGCTAATTGGCGTAACTGTTTCAATACAGTCTCTAAAAGTTTTTTCTTATCCCGTTCGCTTTTCTTTAATACAGAAAATACTGTTTTTTTGTCAGATTCTTTTAATCTGCAAGTATAATATGTTTAAAATGTAAATAACAATAAGGTAGGACAGTATTACATGAAATGAAAAAGCATGGTACATACTTCTCTAACAAAAGTACAGCCATGTTTGGAGTCACCAGATGATATTTACTTGATTCATGACCATAGTCGTGAAAATAAGTAGGCCAGTCCCAACTCATAAATAAGTCTAGTAATTGTCTTAATTGTGCAAAATGTTGAAGTAAGGTACCTTCGGGTAAACCAGAAACAGGTTCCGAGGCAGCAAATTCTAAAAATTAAAAGATTTTTTTCTAATTTATGTTTGAATCAATTCAATATCGCTACAAAATATTTTGTAACCAATATTGTACATCTTATTTAAGAATAAAAAACGGAAACACATACGCTCGCATTGTATTGTATCTAAATTAACTTGTTGAAGAGCACCCATCGATATTTGTTTTACATCGTCACTAATTAATATTCCTAATATAGATTTCGCTATATGAGAACAAGCAGACTGACAGGCAACTTGCGCAACCTCATCCTAAAATATAAACATTCGCTTTAATTTTTATGAAATATTTACAAAAATGTAACATTTATAATGATTAAGATGATTACCGGTAGATTAGTGAAACAAGTAAAAGTACTTTGCAGAAACGCTATGAGATCGGTAATAAAACCAGACGCGTGCCCTTGAGGTTCTGCCAAATTCCAGTCGTAATTTTCTAATTCTAAAAATTCATCAAGTTTATTCTTTAATTTCTCACAGATTTGTTTTTCAGCGTCATCCCTCGCAACTCTGAACATAGTTGATTCAACACCCATACTACTTAGCTGTCCTTCATGTGGGGTTCTGAAAAATTATTAGATGATATATGTATGTGTATATATACATATATATATAATAAAATAAATATTCATAATTTATTTACTTAATTTACCCGGTAATATTAGATACAAATTCTTCTAAATATTTCGTAGATTTTTCAAGGTAGCCGGTATTTATTATAATTTGAACTACTTGTAGAAGAGCCAATGATGGTTTTCGAAATAATGATGACAAGCATCCGCTAAATGTCCTTGTTAATAATAAATTCGTCGATTTACAGATCATTTCGTCTATTTCTGTTTGAGTGAAATTTAAATCTTCTGAAAATTTTAAACAAGCATAGATGAATTCTTTTACTTGTTGATAAACTTTTGGTACCATATCCGAGAACGGAAATTTTTTAGGAAATTCTACTTTCTGTAATTCTTCGTCATGGTACGGAAACAAATCAAGAACATTATCATATTCTTCCTGCGTTGTAACCTAAAATATATCAGTGTGTAAAATGTATAATAGTCTTGTAATGTAAATGAATATACCTGAATTGGTAAAAAACTATCTTCATCCAAAATGTCTCTAAACACTTGAACCCAATGTTGCATAAGTACTTCATTGTAATGTACTCGAATTTCTTGTAACAAATCCCAAAGTTGGCCTACGGAATACCCATAATTCTGTTTCCAAAAAAAAGAAAAAAAAAATTAAAAAATACTAGTAGAGTGGCAATACATTAAGTTACTTACTCTTAACGTTGTATTGAACAACATTATAAGATTTTTTATTTTTAATATAAGTGTCGCATCCGTGCAGTAGGCCTGAAAATGATAAAAAGAAATTATAATATATTTATTCACATAAAGTAATTAAAAATAATTTCGTTATTACTTACGGAATGTGTACGTAATGCATTCACGATTGTTGATAATGCCATTTGCCATAACTCATCTAAATAAGCACGCGTAGCTAAACCATTGCCAGTATTTAAAATATGATCTTCTACAACAAAAAATCCTACAATGCCTTGTAAATATGTTTGATAACCAGTTATGCTTTCATGCTGGAAATACAAAATGAGAAATTGAATTAGAAGTATGAAAAACTTATTGCATTAATAATGAATAATATTCACCATATTAATAGGTGATTGTAAAACTAATCTAGCTTGCTGTTTTCTTTGTTGTCTATAGTATGCTTTAAATGTTTCTCCTTCACGAAGCACAGTATAAATATGCATACAACGATAAACAGGACTAAAATCCATTAAATCTTGAGCACTTAATTCTTCTTCTGACTCATTTGATAAAGAATTTGTTGTATGTAATCTCTTCTTTTTTCTACCAATAATCTCTGCTTCAACGGTTAATTGTTCTTGTGTCTAATAATAAAAATAAGTCAATGTATTTTTTGCATAAAGGTTAAATCTTTACACAGAATTTCTTACTTACATGTCTCATAGCAACTTCACCAATTTTTGGTGAATATTTCCTAATATTTTCTAAAAAGTCTCTTAAATCAGACATGGAAGCATCTTTTATATTTTCACGTAGTCTAAAATTATTGTAATCTATCAATCACTTAATGTAAATTACTTTTTAGTTACATTTTACTGTAAAAGTAAATGGTCTTTTATCTTGTGACGTTACTCACTGTGGAATTTGTTGAGTAATTTGTGAAGAAAATCTGTAATTTGTTACTTTTGGTAAGTCATGATGTTCTAGCTGCTCCAACGTTTTCAAAGCTGGATAATAACGTTTGTCTTTCAGCTGTTTTTGTAACTTTGCGTAGGCAGCTAAAACAGGAAGACACATAGTGAGACTATCTACTGCTGCAGCCATATTACTCTCTACTTTGCGTGCTTTAACAAGTTCCTCTCCTTTTTCTATTACTTTGGTAGCAGTAGCAGTAATACATCTATCAAGTTCTAATATCTCGGCCTATAAAACAGACATTTCATTCAAACCATACTGTCCTATTTATTAGACTAGAAGATCAATTTTAAGATGTAAACTAACATTAAGCTGTTGTGCTTGAGATCTGACTTGCAAGAGTTCTCTGATTGAATCAATGAAACCTTGATAATGATGATTGCACATTCTTTCGATATCTTTGTCGTGTGCCTTGATACGCTCATCAAGTTTTTCCATAAATTTCTGATGTTCGTGGCCATTGTAGATTGCTCTAGAAAAAAAAAAGAGAATAAAAGGAATAATATTTGTATCAGTTTCTATGTTTTTATTTCGAAGTTTTCTCTTCTCAGTAAGTGCAACTGGCAGTAATAATACCTGAAAACAAGACCTATGCTATTAGTATCTGTAGATTCTATTTCATATAACAAATATTCGTGCTTTGGAACCATAGTTGACACTAGATTGTCAACTTGGTTAGTTGACAACCTTGACATAATGGTACCCTAATTTAATTTCTCTTTATCCTAGTATATAGGGTGTCCATCCCCGTTTTCAACCCTTCGAATGCGCATATGCACGATACATGTTGCATCTGCGTGAAGGGGATGCCACCCGGAAAGCGCGATTTTCGACGAAAATTTTCATCGAAGGGCGAATGTTTAATGAAGCTTATTAACGTACCGAAAAGTCGGCCCCAAATAATCGTCTATGCCTTCTATTTCTTGGATAAGAAGATCGTATCGCTGCATCTCGATTAAATCCATTGATAAATCAAATAAAAAAAACGTCAACAATTTTCAGCAAATGTGAATTTGTGCGCCTTATCTCGGTATATACTACTAAGATTGGATTATATTCTATTCGTTGTTTAACAATGAATCGAATATATATTACGTACGAAAACTCTGCAATTTAATTATGACATTTCTCATAGTTAATATTCTTACTGTTATTCGAATAACATTGCCAATATCATTAAAACTGCCATCTTTGTTAAACTATTGCAAGTGCACGTGATGTTACACTATACATATGTACGAAATATTGTGCAAACGTGATAATATACAGTGGTGAACTACACAGAACGGTATAATAAAAATATTTACACATATGACAATTACTACGATATATAAATTTCAAATAAATTCTATAAATTATTTGTGATAAATTATATTTAAGTTTAATTCAATTGCATATGCCAGTTGAGAGTTAGAGAAGTAAATTTTTTTGAAACGATATTTGTGATTATTCATTTAGTAAATGCTTTATCACGTCAATAATTAATTGTACGGCGATTAAAAATAAAATATATTAAATTTCAATTTAACAATTTATTAGAAAACACATACAATATCTATAGCTTAATTTTTCTTTTTCTTGGAATATGTTAATTTAACCAGTATTATATTAAATTAACAGCGAGTTAAGTAAAACAATGAAAAATATTTAGCGTTCTATAATGGCATATTGTTTTACAAAAAAATTTAAAGCTGGAATTTGAAAGTTCTAATCAACTATTGTTTCCAGCCGCTGTATTTTCATTGTTTTCGATAAAATTAGCATCTAACGAAAAAGCACAAGTACGGTTTGCTCGAATCGGATCTTTCTCTGCGTGTGAAATATACTCTACATTCAAATGAAAGGGGACTTTATTTATTTGTATGTTAAAGGATTTGATAAAAATTTGTATATTTAGAAACAATTGTTTTCTGCCCTTTATCGAGAGGAATGTTTCAAAATTGGAAAAGAAATTCGTTCGCGACGTTAGGTAAAAAAAAAAAAAAAAAAAAAAAAAAAAAAAAAAAAATTTAAANGTACATGCATTTGGCGTCTGGGTTGGAGACGCCAAGACATCGGATGCAGTTTCTGTGCACTGTGAACCCCGGTTGATTCTCGCCTATTGATTGTATCATAGTAACAGCGTACTGAATATTCCTTTTCTACACAATTTATCGAGAAATTCAGTGAACGAAAACGAAAGTTACAAGGGAAAACTAAGACATAAAGTAAGTATAACCGTTGCGAAGTCAATAACTATCTTCGAAGGCATTGGCGCGCAAGCACTTTTGATGTGTCGCTATTTATTAAGACTTGTTTCTACAGTTTATAAAGAATCCATTGCGAACGTTTATCGTTTTCAAATATATCGAATATTTGCCTGTTTTTTTAACCAGTCATTTTAACGAAGGTGAAATGATAACTAAAATTACCCACTACACGCAACGATTTTTTTTTATAGCAGTTTTTATATTACACACACACACATATATATATATATATAATTAACCAAATTTCCGAAGTGTATGAAAAAAAAAAAAAAAAAGTTTTGTGTGTACCTCTGAATTTTTAGGTAAAAAAATGACACCAGAAGGGTATACACGCGTTTATGTCGGCGGATTAAACGAAAGCATTAAAAAGGAAGACCTGCAGACAGAATTCGAAAAGTACGGCAAGCTAAACAAAGTTTGGGTTGCATTTAACCCGCCAGGTTTTGCATTTATTGAATTTTTAAATATGAACGAGGCAGAACTTGCTTGCAGCAGTATGAATGGCACAGAGATTATGGGTGCTAAGTTGAGGGTGGAAATTTCACGGGGTAGAGGTCGTGGTGGAAATAGGGCTGGTATGGGAGGATTCAGAGGTGGTCGAGGTGGTGCAGCTAGGGGCTATGGGTCTGCCGCTTCCATGGCGTTTAATTATAGAGGAAATAATATGTATGCAGATTATGGAGGTTATTATGCAGGCAAGGGTGGTGGAAGTAGAAGTAGAGACTACTACGGAGAAGATTATATGACTAATCGTGCCAGTGGGTATGTTACGCGAGATGGATATACACAAGATGTCTATAATAGCGGAGATCCAAATGCTGATTATTATACCAACAAAGGCACCGGTACATCAAGGTATCGAAGTCGTTCCCCAGCTGGTCGTGGCAGGTATTGATAATACCAAGTCCTTGTAAAATTATATTGTGCTTTCATGAATTCCATGAAGTTAGTTTGTTAAATGAATTTGTTTTCATCAAAGATGTAACAGTGACAATTGATTAGTCTACATTATTTATAATATATACAGAAACAAACATTTGGTCATATTTTAACAAACATAAAAATTCTGGGTTAGTTTTTAAAAAAAATGTTGCTAGGAAAATGAATATTCAGTATCTAAGTAATATGTTGTATGTATATGTTGGGATTTAAATCTACTAAATCTACAGTGACCTTCAGCACAAAAAAAAAATGTGCATACAAATAAAAAAAAAAAAGATAATTGCATGATGATAATATTACCAATTGGCACTGAATAAATCTCTTTGCATGTGCAAATATATTGTGCAATCATAAATTACTTTACAGTTAATGAAAGTTATCAGCCAGATGAAGGCAAAAATTATGTGACATTCTATTTTGCGCTTCCATGTTCACAGTCATCGTCATCTTCGTGAATGCACATAAAAGATCTACACTGCATTGCCAATCTGAACAACGGGCCAATCAGCTGCCCATCCTGATGACTACATTTCTATCCAATCTACGCAGCGACCTGTATATAGACAAGAACTACCATTGCAGATCAAGTTGTGCAATACCATTTGTATAGTTTACTTTAGTTCTACAGTTTGTAATCGTTTTCAGAAACATTACCCATTATTCACAAACAAAAGCGTTACTGCAAACTTTATATAACATGAAAATGAATCATGAACGAAATTTGAATCAAGCTATAATGAATCGTAGTCTAAACTATTTATATACTCAATTTTTATTTTATTTAAATCTGGGGTATTAACTGTATTTTATAGTTTTGAATAAGTAACTTTTTTTACGTATATATTATTTTTCTTTTTTTTTTTTTTTTTTTTACTTTTTTAAGTTTCTTACTACATAGGAACTGAATAAAATATAATTAAAAACAGTTTAACATACATTATAAAAAGATAAGATTTTTCATAACTGATATCTTTGTTTTTTCTTATTAACATTTAATCGTTTATAATTTTTTTATCATCTATTATAGATGGATAGTATTATTTAACTATTATTTAATGGATAGTAATAATATTATTTTAAAAATGAAAAAAGGAAAATGAGGAAAATGCCAATTTTAGCCAAATGCACACTACTGCTCGTATATATTGGACTGCAACTTTGCCTTATGAATTTTTATACGCCATGCAAAATTAAGATTTAATAAGCTGCAAAAAATTGATTCGTTATTTATAATTTAAATCATGGCCTTGGAGTATATGTGCAGAAATAGTATTGCATTTGGAAACTTTGGAGTATTTATTATGGATACTGAAGTGAAAGATAAGGAAATTGTGGTAATAATGTTTGCCATTGCTGTAAATGATGTGGAATTGCATATCTATTAAATGATTTGCTCTCACTACTCTCCGCCACCCTGCCTGCCTGCTCTTGCCTACTTTTCTAAAATTTTCAATACTTATTAATTTCTTATTTAAATTGATAAAAGAAAAAGTGAAGACTTCTTAATAATGTTGATGAAGTTAAAAGACGGTTGCAAAATTGTTCAAGGTTTATGTATACTCGTAGATAGTACTTTGTATTTTTATGGATACGAAAAAATTTAAGTGACGATTTTTATACATTTCTATCTTCTATCTTAATAACTTTCAATAAGGAACATTAACGTAAGTATAATGTATAAAAATTAATGTTAATATAAATATTTTTTATTTTCAACATAACGTTAAAAATAAACATTAATATAAGTATAACGGTAAAAGAAGTTCTAAAAAACTTGAGATATTTTTAATTTAATGAAATTAATTTAATCGACTTATTATTTTTTTTTATATCAATTATACTATTAGTATTAATGATCATTTTTTTTATAAAAATTGATAAATGCAAATTGTTTATTTCTTATATACATATTTTTATGCTTAATATTATTTTATACTAGCTAATAAATTTGATCTGCGTTCGGTATTTTGGAACAGTGCTCTAATTAACTGTTTAACTTGGGATGCTGTAAATTCTCGCGCAAGCGTTCCTTTACCATTATCCCATCTCATTTCGATTTCTTTTAGTGATGCACCCAATACTTGAATCAATTCTAAAAATTTCTCCCATTTTCTAACGTGTTGATGAATCTTTTGATTATCCTGAAAACGCAACATTGCTCAATGTTATCAACGAAAAGTAATGTCATTCCAGTTTTGTTTTACAGGAAATTCCTAATGAAATAGGTATTTCAATAAGTTAATTTTAATGTAATCTTTTTATATAAATTAATCTACAATAAAAGTTATTAAAATATTAAATCATATTTTTTTTTTAACATAAACTTACCGGAAATATTTGTGGTGCACGCTTAACGATCATATTAAACAATGTTACTAATTCAGTTGCAACATCGGCGGGAATGTCTTCAACAGATATCACTTTGATTATTAAGTCTTCAACCGTTGAATTCATAATGCATCCTATTTATTTAATTTATTTAATTATCAGTTGCTAAATATTAAATATTAAGAAATATAAAAAAAATTTGTACTGACCTACAGCTCTGCAATAAATATTCATCGGTAACACATCCATCCAAACTGTTTTTAATAATTCCAGCTGTCTAATGCACTGCCTCATTGCACGCTCAGTGTTGGGATGTAATTCGGAAGTTTGACCCAATGCAGACAAATCTTATTTTGAAGTAAATCATTGAAATTATTCGTTATTTTGAAAAATTTATAACTATATCACATAGCATTATATGTGTACTTACCGGAATGACTAAGAATACCAACAATAATGTCATTTTGATACTTCATGTGTTCTAAAAGACACGATGATCCGACATCTCTTAATACTAATACTTGATCTGCGAAAGTTAAGTTAAGATTATGCAAGGATTCTGGTAACTTGTCCCTATATTCGTGTCCCAATGTGAGAAGATGGTGCGCGAGATACATGCAATTGTTATGAAACATAGCTACACAAAAAAAATATATATATATATATATTATTAACATAAAAAAAGAGATTATTTCAATTGATATATGTTAAACATCAGCTTCTTACCGACTTGATGCGGTACTGTTTCTAAAAGTATTCGGTGATGTTCAGGCACTAATCCTGCATACATTTCAAAAATATTTCTACAAGTATAAAATAACTGCACAGTGCAGGAATCCGAACTGTTACAAGCTTCCTCTAAGATATGTCTCGCGAGATTTAACATCTCCTTCGCACTCGTGCTGAAATATAATTTCCAACGTAAGTTTCTTTTTAACTTAACTGAAAATTTTTGGGGAATAATTTCAATACCTTATTTGACATTTAGGAAGCTGAAATGTGTTTTCGCTTAATTTTTTATCTGCTTTTAATTCGTTAAAATCATATGTATCTTCTTGAAATTCGTGCGGCTCCTAAAACATTATATAAAATTAAATAATACACTACATTCTGTCGTACATCTTCTGTGACATCTGCGAATAAACTTGCCTGTGGCTCGTATATAATGCAATCATGTAAATCTTTCTTCATAATGGTCCGCGCTTTCGCCAATAAATCCTGGCAAATTTTTTTTATAAACAGCTTGTCGATATTCATCGTATATTCCGACAAAAAGAGTTGATCACTTGTAATGAAACCTGAAATATCGAACGTTGATTGTTGAACAATTATATTTAGCCGCAAGAAAGTTAAAAATAAATTTACCAATTCCCTACCAATTTTGACCAAAAAGTACTGAAAATCATTGATTGCCTGAACGATAGGTGCAAAATTTTTTAGGTCGACGCTCGACGTTGGCGTAATTCGCGAGATGCAATCATTCTTCAAGGATGTTGATAATCTTTCGAGCAAATGTGGCTGTATTGCCTTCAGGAATGTTACATTATCGTGCACTGTAAACTGAAAATGCTGATGAAGGAATTTGAACAACAATTCCAGATTGTAGAGTACGCTTTTGTAACCGGGAGGTTTCCTTTTGTTTAGTACTTCAACGGTGAAGACTTTCTCGTCGACTACATATACGGAACAATCGTCGTTGATGATCGGGCCGATTATGTGATCAATCAGTATCGTTGAGAATCTATGGAGATGACTCGAAAGATTATCGATAAAATGTAAACTCTGAATTAAATCTTGCGTATCGTCCATTTCGTTTTCTTTTACGGTCAACGTTATAGCCTTTGCACTCTCATCGTCGATGCCAGTCCAACAAATCCGTTCGTGCAATAATGACGACGTTTCGGTTAAAAATGATGTGTAAAGATTTAAATACTCTTCCTCAATCGCTGTGTAAATATCAAGATCGTGTAAGTCCGTTTCAGAATTGTACAAAATAGATTGCATGCGGCACAACGTCTCGGCTGCGTTCACGTATCGTTTTTCTATCTGGGAATTTTCCACGGACTTTATGCATTCGTGCAGTGTTAAAAGTTGATTAGAAAGCTGTAACATTATGTTCGACTCTTTCAACGCTTGAGAAAGGGTTTTCAATTCCTTTGTGGAGCCAGATAATTCTATCTTCACCTGAAATAAGCGATGACATAATTAATAAACCTATTTATATTTTATACTGAGCGTCATTTAATTTATTAAATGTACCTGATCGTCTATTCTCTTCTGCAATGCATTCATTTCCTCGAGTAGTTTCTCTCCCTTCGATACCAGATGCTGATCTTTTACGAGCTTCGACGTGAATTCCACGTAATTATCATTCATGAAATCCTTGACATCGTATTTCAATCTCGTTATTTCTTTCTGTATTTCCGATATCTTCTCGTGTAAATTGATTTTCTCCAGTTTTCCTGATTGAAAGAGGGAACACAGACAGTTTGAAACTTTTATAAATAGTATACGAATCTTTTACTTCAACGACGCGAAGAAGAAACAGATGTACTCGAATTATATCGAATAATATACGAGTCAATTGTATTTTCATATTTTTTTATTTGAATATTTTTGTAATCAATTTCATACTTTAATTAAATTTGAATATATGAATTCACATACGTACCCGCCGTGATCAATACGTCAGTTAAAAATGATGTCATTTTGTCAAGATGTTTTCGTATATTTAAACGTAATTAAAAACAGCTCCAATTGCTTTGCTATTGATTTAACCTTAAGTACAATCACTTCATACTTGTACATCGATAGTTATACAATAGTATACGATAGTAAATAATAAAAAATTAGAAAAAGCATACATCAGTTTACGTATACTTCACGTAGCATAAACAAAATAAATAATAGATTTGACGTTGTCATATGCGACATTACATCTCGTGTCACATGCGACATTACCGATTCAACCGAATACACCTCGTCTGTGCCTCCGAAATTCTACTAACGAAAATTTATAAATTTTTATTCACGGATTTCGTGGATTAAACGGAACAGCTGACAGGAGAAAAGCTGAGACGAAGATAGAATTGCAAAAATTTACAAATTAATTTAATTAATTAAGTTTCTTTTGCGATTAAAAATTTGGTCAGTTCATGGACTTGTAGGTACGATGGTCGGTAAACTAATGATTCACCGTACTACAAAATTAATTTTTATACTTTATGATCTGATACTAGTTTTAATTATAATTCTAATTCTAATGTACTTCTGATTCTAATGTATTTTTTCTGTTCAACAACTCTTATATATTTGTTCACGAACTTGTTTTATCACTTAGACAACTACCTAACAAGTCTCCATAACAACATCGCTTTTAATTAATTTTCTAGTTTTAAAGCGCGACAAAGTTGGCGCCAAAAGTTTATCCAAAATGAACTCTACGATATTGTGGAAACAGATGTCGCTGGTGTAGCTATCGCTACACACTCTGAAACACTATCACCACGTAGCGGTGAAGCGAAGGAACTAATTGCTATTGGTGTCTGTCTTATTATGTCATATGTAGCTTTTTGTTTATCAAGTGACTGCATTGCTTTCTTGCACACTATTACTCTTTTTTGTCATACAGGT